>ONZH01005114.1:0-28218 GCA_900303285.1 Rhinella marina | reverse complement strand
AACAATCCCTAGAATCCCCGATCACGGCCTCTGAATTGATAGGATAAGTTAGGGACCTGCCCATGCAGAAGGCCCCAGGACCTGATGGTTCTATCCACTGCCTATTATAAAGCCTTCCATGATCTATTGATCCCACATTTTGACTGCCAGTATTGAACAAAGCCTTTCAGGAGGGTTCCCTACCCAAAGAAATGCAAGAAAGCAACTATAGTAGCCTACCCAAGCCCGGTAAATCCCCCATATTGCCCGCAAAATTTTAGGCCCATATCTTTTACTGAATATGGACCTAAAAATCTACGCAAAAGTACTAGCTACCAGGCTAAACAAGGTTCTGACATCCCTGATCGGCACAGATCAAACGGGATTTATTAAGGGTAGGCAGTTGACGGACAACACCAGACGAGTACTGAACATAGTGGACTATTTGGAGAAATCTCGTACAAGTGCGGTGCTGGTAACACTTGATGCCGAGAAGGCATTCTACCGTTTGAATTGGTCATATGCCTTCTTGGTCTTGGGAGCCATGGGTTTGGGGGATCCCTTTATTTTAGCTATTAAGGCACTCTATTCTAGCCCCACGGCTAGGGTGTTTGTTAATGGCGCGGTCTCCGAGGCATTTGTGATATCTAATGGGACTAGGCAGGGGTGTCCCCTATCGCCCCTGATGTTCATATTAGCTATAGAACCCCTCGCCCATGCTCTGAGAACCCACGCGGAGATACAGGGTATAAAAATAGGACCAACTAAACACTGCATTTCTCTATACGCAGACGATATCATGCTGATGTTGGAGAATCCTAAAGCTTCTTTGGCCACGACATTCTCCGTTTTATCGGAGTTTGGGAGGATGTCCTATTATAAGATAAATGCGGCCAAGTCACAGGCCCTACCTTTCAATCTCTCTCCAGTTCAGCTTCAAGAGATTAAATCTCAATTTTCCCTAGATTGGCAGGATGTAAGTGTTCAGTACCTGGGGACTCATATCCCTAAAACTCTTTCCTGGGCATTTAAGTGTAATTATATCCCTATATTGGAGGCTATCACAAAAGAAGCGTCCAGGCTTAGCAAAATGGAGGTGTCTTGGCTGGGAAGGATAGCCACCTTTAAAATGCTGCTCCTCCCTAGACTGTTATTCATATTCAGAACAGTGCCAGTAAAGGTGCCTTTGTCATTCTTTAGTAAGGCCCAAGCGCTCACCAACTCCTTCATTTGGGCAGGTAGGAAGCCTAGCATTGCCGCTTCTATATTATATAAGCACAAAAGGGCAGGAGGCTTGAGCCTTCCAAATATTAAGGAATATTTCCTTGCCACAAGGATTCAGCAGCTAAGAGATTGGTGGTGGTATAAAGGGAATACTCCTTGGTTGGACATTGAATCAGCACTTATTCCTTCTAATAATCTATGGGCCCTTTTGATACATAGCTTGGGATCTGATGTAGGGTGCTTACCTGCTTTACCGTACTTAGTGACTGATTCTTTATACTACTGGAATATGTTTCATTCCCAGGAGGTGCACCCCTTGAAATCTGTGTCTGATAGAGCACCTTTGCAGTTGCTGGAGCTTCGGATTTCGGGGTTGGGCCTAGGCGAGTGGTGTAAGAGAGGTCTTGTATCAGTTAATATGCTTTTCGATAGTGAGGGGTTAAAGTCTTTTGAGACCCTCCGATCAGAATATTCTTTACCAAAAGAGGATTTCTATAAATACCTTCAAATTCGACACATGTTCTCTAAAGGAGACCCCTGCCAGATTCCAATACACGCTGATCTGTTAAAGCTCTGGTCCAGCCCTGCACCTCCGAAGGCCCTTTTGGGCACACGCCCCATATACAACATGTTGAACTCTAAAATGTCCTTTGTCAAATCTACTCCTTTCCTGTCGTGGGATAGAGATCTCCAGGAATCTATCTCCCCCACAGATTGGAAGGGGGCTATACAATTTATGTCATCGACCTTCCACTGTGTCTCACACTATGAAGCAGTAATTAAGACCTGCCTCCGTTGGTACTACACTCCGGAACGTCTGAGCCACATCTATCCTGGTACCTCTCAGTGTTGCTGGAGGAACTGTGGGGCAAAAGGTACTCTATTACATATCCTCTGGTCTTGTCCAAAGCTGGAGGCTTTGTGGGCTGATGCATTCCAACTGGCATCTAAATTCTGTGGCACTTCCATAACACAATCCCCACTTATGGCCCTTTTTTTCTTTAACATCAAGACTATTCCTATTGCTTATCGTATTCCTATTGCCCACATATTCCTTTCTACAAAACTAGCTATTACTAAAAATTGGAAGAGCTCGACCATACCCACTATTCAGGAAGTTATAGCAAGAGTAAATACCACCTGCCTTTTTGAAAAATTGATGGCTCTTAAGGACCATAAGTTTCCCAGATTTGAGACACAGTGGAAAGTGTGGACCCTGTTCATGCCATCATCTCCCCCTACACACCTATAGTATGATGTTCACCTTTGCTGTTAGGTGATGACAGCAATTATAAACCCCTCTTGAAGACCGGCTTGGTTACATGTTTTTCTTTTTTCTTTCTCTTGTTTTCATTCCTTTATTTTTACTGCAGTAATTGTACAATTCGGATATGACAGAATAATGATCAGCCCATTATTTTGGAAATATGTATAAGGTACATGTGGATAGCGGCTCTCATGTAGAGCACAGGATCGAGCTCAAATTGTACCGGGTTGTGCAATGAATAATGCTTGTGACATTTATAACCTTCTTATGCTTTTTTTTTTACTTGTATATTCATACAATTATATGAAAATCAATAATAAAAATGATTTAAACATAAAATTAAGTTTTGTGTCAGTTTTAGACATGAGTAAATTTATATTCCACAAATCGAATTTGCTACAAATTGCCCAAAACTCTGGTTTACAGCAAATCCAAAACTTTTGGGATTTGCCACACACAAATGGCATCTGACATTTTAGGGATCGGAAGACAGGGAAGACAAAGAAGGTAGATCATATGTCCCAGCAGGCTTACCCATAATGTCTTGCAGTCAACCTCATAAAATCATAAGGGACTATAGCTGTGTAGTGATATATCAGTGGACATGTCATAGACACTATATATCCAAAGCAGGAACTGTATGTTTTTTCTTAGCATATACACTGGAGGAATTGGATGACTGGAAGATAGAAAAAAGAGATGAGGAGAAGACAATAGCTAGCTAGCTAGATGTATAATTAATTCACAAACAGGCTTCCAGCCATTTATTGTGCAGCATTTATTATTTATTGTGCAGCATTTATAGGTATACAACTCAACTTATTATTAATGTGAATCACCCCAATCTTCATCACATAAATCACAGTCACAATCTTTTAAATGTTTTCTGTCATCAGAAACATGGAACTAAAACTTTCTTACTTGAGACATGAGCTCTTGACAGCTGAAGATCACGGTCTTGGTCCCATCAGCCTCCATTACTGCATTTCGGAGAAAAATATTTAAAAGTTTATTGAAAAAAATTCAGATGATCACAGACTAGTGTACCTTATGTATTGTTTAGCATTTCAAAGTTTGTTATAGAAAAATCTGAATTTTTTTGCTTCACAGTTACCATATATTATATCGGACTGTGTCCAGATGACCGTTTAAAAAAAATATTTCAATGTTTATTTAAAAAAATCAGTTGATCACAGACCTGCTATGTTGACGTCTATCAAGGTACTGACTGTATACTAAGTGGACACTCCGAAAAAATGCTGGGGTTCAACATTTTCTGTATATAAGTGTATTATATAAAAAAAAAATAAATAAATGGGCCTGCTGTACTGAAACCCACAAACTTTTTCAATCTGAACAAGAAAATATATAGGTGGATAAGTTAGAGCAAAATTACGTATGTTATTACGTACCATGCAGTATGGAGCAATTACACGGAAACTATTAGATTAGGCAGACTTGGTCTGCTTAATTGCAACCCAGACAAATGTCACACAGAGATTTTTGTAATGTAGCTGTATCAGTGAGAGCAAAAGACCTTTTTCACTGACGTGACGTACAGAATGGGTCACCTGGACAGAAAATACGGATTGTGCTGACTGAACAGCTGAACTGTGACACACAGAATGGTTACACACAGCTGTGTGAAATGGAGCACCAAGCTCGGACGAGCATGCTTGCTCATCTCTATTGCTTACTTAATGTACTTTAATTGGATAGACTGTGTGACTTCTAAGTGCCAATAGGTGGGGTAATGAAACAAACGTGGCGCGTAATCCACGTGTGAGAATTTGAGTTGCTGCATTGCAAGTAGTAGCACTGTTTGCATGTCGCAGTTGTCCCTCACTTCTGGTAGGTGATGGACGATTATTGCAGAGAAAGCAGATGACTTTGTGGACTGGGTGGCTTAATCACAATAGGATCATGCTGATGTTACCTTTATTACCATGCCTTTGGTCTAGTGTTCAGCATATTCCTCCTGCATTTCCTTTATAACCATTTATTTGAGGTCAGATAGAAGCATTTCTTTTCAGTCATCTCTGTCTTCACAGACCCCACTACTGGGGAGCCTTCTTTTCTCTTAAGATACAACACCCTTTATGGAAAGGTAGATATTCCAGATAGTGCTCCTGTTGATTAGTTGTGTAAGAACACTCAGTATTTAGTCTGGTATTAAAGGGGTTGTCTCACTTCAGCAAATGGCATTTATCATGCAAAAATAATACAATGCATTTACTAATGCATTGTTATTATCCATATTGCCTTCTTTGTTGGCATGATTTATTTTTCAATTATATTATATATTGTAGTGCCCTGGAGCATGAACACTTTGAAGTCTAGACATTTGCCTATTTCCCCTATGCAAAGTTATAAACAAACTTTATTTAACTTTAAATGGTTAACTTGCACTGTTTAATACTGTGTAACTGCATTTTATATGTATGTTGTGATATATATCTTGTTCATTTACACTGTATTTGTGAGGCTCTGTGGAAAGGGTTAATGAATACTAAGAGACTTTTGGGACTTTGAAGAAGAGCATGTTTTGGAGGGAAAAAGCCAGACTTGTTTACCACAAAAACCAGACAGCCTGACCTTTTGAATGTCTGGTCTTAGCTATGTTATGTCTAGAAACTTATGTTTGTCTGGAAAAACTGCTGCATCATTGCCACTGAGTATCATTGAAGCTCTAATGTAAGTCTATGACAGATGGGAGTGGTAACTTTGTAATTGTTTGTGCTGAGTTTCTCCACTCCACCCCTCCCACTAGAAGGTTCCAGTCTAGCTAGAAACTGTATATAAGGAGAGCAGCCAGAGCCCCTAGTGTTCTGCAGTTAGGGACCAGTGCTTAGGGAGGGGGGATTCTGCCAGTATGCATGAGTGACCAAAAGAAGAAACTGAGATGGGGATTCTGAGCCACAGACCATGGTTCACCAGCCCTGTGACCAAGGAGCCACCCGGACTACTGAGCTACAGACCGTGGGCCTCCAACCTTTGGCCAGGGTACCAGCATTCTGAGAGCGAGAGGGACAGATAACTCAGGCCTTTCCTCACTATCAAACCCTTCTTCTGCCAGGTAGGAGACTGGAGAAGCCAGCCCTATGCCTCACCTGTATTATTTTGCACCTGAATTCCTCCAGTAAAGAAGCACATTGGTTAACTGCAGACCCTGACTCTCTGGACTTATTTCCCATTGGGGAGCACCACGCCTTACCATCCCTTCCAAAGAGCAGCAACATGTGGTGACACCTTGGCGGTGTCCGGGGGACTCAGAGTACCATTGGGGCCACCCCAGACCTGGCCACTGCAATATTAGACTGTTTGTTTCCAGGTGTTAGGTGTTATCCAGCAGTGGTGGCCACGCTTGCACACTATAGAAAAAATTCTGTCCTCTTTGGCAGCTGGGACCGCACATAGGCTCATATCTGTGCTGGTAGCAGTTGATGCCACTGGCGTCCAACAAAGCCATTGCAGTGTGCAAGCTCATAAAACAGAGAATAAGACATGGCCGTTTAAGTACTAGAGTAGCAACTACAGCTTTCTATCAGGACATGAATCAGAATCACCTATGTTGGAAAATCAGACTGGCCAGCAATGTGAGTTAGACCATACTCCTCCCGAGGTTGTAGTTATCATCATGATCGTGAACATCATCAGCTACTGCTTCTCCTGTTACAACTATATCACCTTCTTCCCCTATTCATTATCAGTCATCCATAACAGAATGTGTGGGCAGGAAATAACAATACACACCCAGTAATCTGCTTTTGTGCCAACTAAACTCCCACCTGGCCAGGTTGCTGGTGGTGCAGTTGCCGCCATACCACTAAATGGATTCCACTGCCTTTAGGAAAGTTTTAGCATACACTCAGCCTGGATGAAGGATACCTAGCCAACATTATTTCTCAAAAATGGTCATCCTTGCCTTGTACTCTTATATGGTGCACTCCTTGGAATTATCACTGTTTAACACCAGCATCGACACTTGAGCATCAGTTATCATCAAGGATAGTACATATCTTTCACAATCCACTGGACCAATGTCTTGTGTGGTAGTGGTGAAAATGCAGCACTACATTTGTAGGCTATGTGCTTCTGTAGGCTAAGTGCTTCTCACACCTTCACAGTTGTGCAGGTCTGGGTCCCACTACAGCCTTATCCACTTCCTCCTAAATGGACATCTTTCAATCATGAACAGAAACTGGGTAGAGCATTATCCTCTGTCCTTTCATAAGCTGAAGCCCTGTCATGTTGTTTTACAACTGATGAGCCTGAGCAAGAGAAGCCACACTGTGGAACAGTTACTACTAGGCATAAAAAAGCAAGTTTCCACTGGATATCTCCCAAGAAACTGTAACTGTAGCCAACACAGCATGAATATGCGTTTGGGGAATATGACACATTTTCCCAGCATAGCACATATCATAAATTTGTTAATGAAATGTTTTTTAAAAACCTATTAGCCTTGCACAAGGTGCTGTCTATATCCAGTACGGTGTGTGCACATTTCAGCCATTCTTGTGTGGCTAAAAGCATACTTCTGGACTTTCAGCAATAGACTGCCTTTTCCCCACCTGATCTAGGCCATTCTAACTGGCTGGAATTCTACAGTACCTTGGACCATCTGTATAAGCAGCGTGAAACGGATAATGATTACAGCATGCACCAGACCACCACAGCATGGAGCAAGTGTCATTTGTATGCAGTTACAGCTTATCATGGACATGTGCTGTGTATTCAAGCCCTATGAAGAGCCCACCAGATTTGTGAGTAGGGAAAACAGCAGCATCAACAAAGTTATCCCCTTAATATTTATATTGGAAAAAATTATTATACTGATATGAGGGAAGCATAACAGCTTCCACATCTTACTTGCTGCCGTGTGACTGTTAGGGATCCACACATGCAGGAAGAAGAGGATGAGGAGGAGTTGGTGGTGGAGGGGGATATGGAGTTTTTACACACAACTAGGCACACTCATTGTGGCACACAAGATGATGCTGGTCATGAGCAAACACTGTAGTGTGGGGTAAAGAATGAGTTAAGGCTCCATTACCAATATTGGAAAATACATAAGTGTGTAAAACATATTTATGAAAATGAATCAGGTATGGATCCGTGAGGATTTTCAAACAACTCTCGCTGATGCAGGTGAATAGGTCTGCCATTGCTGACATTGGGGTTTGGTTCTTTATTATTGGCCCATTGATGCCACTGCCAAGGTCTGCCTGCTCATCACATTCCATACTGTACTGCTTGTTTTATGCTTTACTGCTGCTACTACTGTCCCTACACAGCCGCACATCTCCTGCCTTGTCCATCATGCTCCATACTGTGCTGCTGCTGCTACGACTACCCCTACAAAGCTGCACTTTTCCTGTCTTGTCCATAATGTGATGCTTTCACCACTACTTCTACTTGTACAGAACCGCACATCTCCTACCTTTTCTATTATGTTACATACCATAATGCAGCTGTTCGGAACCCTGTCCTGAACAGTTTAGCAAACCTGAAACTAAACTTGGTCTTCTTATACCACCGTGTGTATAAACACATACAGGCATGTGCTACCAAAAAGTGGTAATTCTAATGTTTTATCAATAAGAAAATTTTACTTTTGTGGAGAAAAGCTTTCCGTGCAGAATCATTCTGCCCTCTGTGATTGATTGGTAAAGCCACAGATGATGCTGTCACAATAAAGCCTAGGTAAGGTATGCAAGTGTAACAAAATTTTACATCCAGAGAGGCAACTTGCTATTGGGAGATTGGTTTCTGCTCTGCTTCATTTTAGTTGTGGGATCTCAAATAGATTCCAGCTGAGATATAGAGTGTTAGACTGAAATCACCAGGGAACTGTAGTTCACCTTGTCACAGAAGAGACTATTTGCAATCTAAGAAATGCATTTATTGCAATTGTGGGTCCTTTGATCCATATAGGCAGAATAATAATTTCCATTACACTAAATTCTAAGTGAGGCGATGAGACTTTATCCTGCTGTATAAATAAATTTCATTTTACCTTCTTTATATAATAAAAGTTAACTAAAGCTGCAACGCAAATCTAGAGTTGATGAGATTAATAATGGCACCGTTTTTCAAATTACCTGCTTCCATTTGCCACACAAGCAATTTATTTCTAAAGAACTAAACTGAAAGAATAAGATTGTAAATTAATTTGTGTTAGCCTAGAACAGTGATGGCTAACCTTGGCACTCCAGCTGTGGTAAAACTACAACTCCCAAGATGCCCCCCTTGCTTGACTGCTCTCAGAACTCAACAGAAATAAATGGAGCATGCTGGGAGTCGTAGTTTCACCACAGCTGGAGTGCCGAGGTTAGCCATCACTGGCCTAGAATGTTGAAATCTGGCAGATCCAACATAGATCATTACTGTCTAGAGATGAGCGAGCACTAAAATGCTCAGGTGCTCGTTATTTGAGTCAAATTTTTCCCGATGCTTGGGTGCTCGTTTCGAAAAACGAACCCCATTGAAGTCAATGGGAGACTCGAGCATTTTTTGCAGGGGACCAAAGCTCTGCACAGGGAAGGTTGCGTGAAACCCTGGAAACCTCAGAAAATGATGGAAACACCACGGAAATGGACAGGAAACAGCAGGGGCAGCATGCATGGATGCCTCTGAGGCTGCCTAATCGTACCATTACGCCAAATTCTGGGCAACAGCCTGGTGGTGACCCTCAAGACAATTGTGCTGACCCAGACCAAGATGGGCAAGGCACATGCCCATCACATGTTAGTAAAGCACCCAACTAGGTGCAACGAAGGTCCACCACCACCTGCGGGTGACACCACCCAAAAATTTACCCTGACACAGCATGGCGGTGAATCCAGAGTGACCAAGTTAGACTGAGGTAGCAGGTGAAGCACACAAAATTTTACCCTGACACAGCATGGCGGTGAGCCCAGAGTGACCAAGTTAGACTGAGGTAGCAGGTGAAGCACATAAAATCTTACCCTGACACTGCATGGCGGTGACAACAGATTGACCAAGTTAGACTGAGGTAGCAGGTGAACCACCCAAAAATTTACCCTGACACAGCATGGCGGTGACAACAGAGTGACCAAGTTAGACTGAGGTAGCAGGTGAACGACCCAAAAATTTACCCTGACACAGTATGGTGGTGACAGAATGACCAAGTTAGACTGAGGTAGCAGGTGAACCACCCAAAAATGTAGCCTGACACAACATGGCGGTGACACCACCAATGCCTTGGTCAGACTGAGATTGCAGTCAAATGGCTGTAGGTGAGCCTCCCAAAAAATTGTTTTAAAGTGTTTGAAGTTGACTTTCCTAAAAAAATGTTTTTGAGTGTCTGTAGTTGACCCTCCTAAAAGTTGTTTTTGAGTGTCTGTAGTTGACCCTCCTAAAAAATTGTTTTTCAGTGTCTGTAGTTGACCCTCCTAAAACATAGTTTTTGAGTGTCTGTAGTTGACCCTCCTAAAACATAGTTTTTGAGTATCTGTAGTTGACCCTCCTAAAACATTGATTGGAGAGGGGGCCTGTAGGTGGCCCTCCGTAAACATTGTTAGCAAAGAGAGCCAGTAGGCCCTCTGAAAAATTGCCTGTTGGCTCAGCGTTTGTGTACGAAGAGAAGGAGGAGAGGATACATAAACAATGTTAATATTGAGCTGCTTTCCTCCGGTGGAGATTTGAATTCCGGTGAAATCCAGTCTTTATTCATTTTAATAAGCGTCAGCCTGTCAGCACTGTCTGTTGACAGGCGTGTACGCTTATCAGTGATGATGCCATCAGCTGCACTGAAGACCTGCTCTGACATCATGCTAGTGGCAGGGCAGGCCAGCACCTCCAAGGCATACAGCGCCAGTTCGGGCCATGTGTCTAGCTTTGCAACCCAGTAGTTGTATGGAGCAGAGTGATCACGCAGGACATTGGTATGGTCAGCTACGTAATCCCTCACCATCTTTCTGAACAGCTCCCCCCTACTCTGCCTAGACTGGGGACGGATGACAGTCTTGCTGGGGTGACATAAAACTGGCAAAGGCCTTCGAGAGTGTTCCCCTGCCAGTGCTTGACAAGCTCCCCTCCTCTGCCCCGCTAGTTGGCCCACAGAACTACGTCCTCTGCCGCTAGCGGTGTGAGATGGGAAGGATAGTTTCAGCTTGTGCACCAGGGCCTGTTGATATTGATTCACTCTCATACTCCTTTCCTCTACAGGAATGAGAGTGGAAAAGTTCTGCTTGTACCGGGGGTCCAGGAGGGTGAACACCCAGTAATCATTGTTGTCAAAAATGCTTCTAACGCGAGGGTCATGGGAAAAGCAGCCTAACATGAAGTCAGCCATGTGCGCAAGAGTCCCAACACGCAAGTATTCCCTTTCCTCAATAGGCTGACTCTCCATTTCCTCCTCCTCCAACTCCTCCTCTTCAGCCCATACACGCGCAACAAAAAAGAAGCAATTAGCATAGGTACCCTCTTCAGTCTCCTCCTCCTCCTCCTCCAATACGCGCTGAGAAACAGACCTGAGGGTGGTCTGGCTATCAAGGAACGTATCTTCTTCCCCCATCTCCTGTGACAAGCGCAAAGCCTCCGACTTCATGCTGAGCAGTGACTTTTTCAGCAGACAAAGCAGCGGGATGGTGACGCTGATAATGGCTGCATCGCCGCTGACCATCTGTGTTGACTCCTCAAAGTTGCTTAACACCTGACAGATATCAGACATCCACGTCCACTCCTCATTGTAGACTTGAGAAAGCTGACTAACCTGACTACCAGTTCTCGTGGAAGTTGTCATCTGGCAGTCTATAATGCGGTGCTGGTAAACCCTGGCTAACATGTGTAATGTGGAATTCCATCGCGTGGGCACGTCGCACAACAGTCGGTGAGCTGGCAGTTGTAAGCGCCGTTGCACTGCCCTGAGGGTGGCAGCATTTGTGGTTGACTTGCGGAAATGCACACAGATGCGTCGCACCTTGGTGAGCAAATCAGACAAATTGGGGTAGGTCTTGAGGAACCGCTGAACCACAAGATTGAACACGTGGGCCAGGCATGGCACATGTGTGAGTCTGCCGAGATGCAGAGCCGCCACCAGGTTACGCCCGTTGTCACACACAACCATGCCTGGATCAAGGTTCAGCGGCGCCAGCCAAAGATCGGTCTGCGCCGTGATGCCCTGTAACAGCTCTTGGGCGGTGTGCCTCTTGTCACCTAAGCTCAGCAGTTTCAGCACCGCCTGTTGGCACTTACCCACGGCAGTGCTGCTGCGTCTAGAGCTACCGACTGAAGGCGCCGTGCTCATGGATGGTAAATGAGAGTAGGAGGAGAAGGGGTTGGAGGAAGAGGCATAATAAGTCTGAGAAACCATGACCGAGGTAGGCCCCGCAATCCTCAGGGTGGGCAGCACATGAGCGGCCCCAGGGTCAGACTCGGTCCCAGCCTCCACCAAGTTAACCCAATGTGCCGTCAGTGAGATATAGTGTCCCTGCCCAGCAGCACTTGTCTACGTGTCTGTGGTTAGGTGGACCTTGTCAGTAACCGTGTTGGTCAAGGCACGGATGATGTTCTCTAACACGTGCTGGTGTAGGGCTGGGACGGCACATCGCGAAAAATAGTGGCGGCTGGAGACCAAGTACCAAGGGACAGCCACTGCCATCAGGTTGCGGAAAGCCTCAGTCTCTACCAGCCTATAGGGCAGCATCTCCAGGCTCAGCAGTTTGGAGATGTGGACGTTTAGGGCTTGTGCATGTGGGTGGGTGGAATTGTATTTGCGCTTGCGCTCAAATGCCTGATGTAAAGACAGCTGAACACTGCGCTGGGACACATTGGTGGAGAGTGTGGAGGAATGTGGAGGTGAAGGGGTGGTTGTTGGGCGGTCGGCGCTCGTGCCTGGGTCCTGGGCGGGGGGTTGACTCGCAGAGCCAGCATGTGACACAGGGGAAGGAGCAGTGGTGTGACCCGCAGGAGGTGAATGGCCTTGGTTCCACTGAGTCGGGTGTTTAGCACTCATATGCCTGCGCATGCTGGTAGTGGTTAGGCTGGTAGTGGTGGCTCCCCTGCTGATCCTGGTCTGGCACAGGTTGCACACCAAAGTCCGTCGGTCATCCTCACTTTCTTTAAAGAACCTCCAAACTTGCGAACATCTAGGCCTCGGCACGGGAGCTTCACTCCGTGAAACAGTTGCTGATCTACTTGCTCTGGCCCTGCTTCTTCCTCTGGCCACCCCACTGCTTCTTCCAATCAGTTCTGGTGCTGCACTTGCCTCCCCATCAGAAGCACTGTCTTGACTAGGCTTACCAACTCAGCTTGGGTCAGTCACCTCATCGTCCACCAGCTCTTTCTCCGATTCCTCACTCTGCTCCCCCCTCGGACTTACTGCCCTGACAACAACGTCACTGTCTGACAACCGTGTCTCATCATCATCCGACACCTCTTGACACACTACTTGCACTAAGTCCACACTCTCGTCACCCACAGACTGCGAAAGTTCTAAATTTTGGGCATCGGGACAGAAAAACTGCTCAGGTTGCTGGTGAGCACTGGTCCTGAAAAATGTTCCTGTGAGTATGCCGGATCTGAATCCATATCTTCCATGGGGGGGGGGGGCAGGCTGGGGGGAAGGAGGTTGAGCTGGAGAAGCCAGAGGTCTACTCCCTCAGCTAGCATGGGTGGACTGAGTGGAAGACTGGGTGGTGGATAAATTACTGGACACATTATCTGCTATCCACGTCATCACCTGTTCGCACTGTTGTGGTTGCAATAGTGGTGTACCACGTGACCCTGTAAGTTGCGAGATGAAGCTAGGGAGCGAAACTCTGCGGCGTTCCACTGCTCGCTCATCAGTAGGTACTGTGTCACCCTGCCCAGGACCATGGCCTCTGCCCCCTACATCACTTGGACGCCCACGCCCTCGACCCTTACCCCTGGGGTTCACCATTTTGTATATTCACTAAACTGTAGAATTAATATCTGAGGCCAAAACTGTTTTCAGTAGACAGTAGAATTACTGTCTGATGCAAAAAAATTATATAATATTCTCTAGACTCCGGCTACTGTACCGCACACCACTCAATTTTTCACTGGACTCTAGTATATATAACTGAGAGAAAAAAACTTATTTTCTAGACTGTGGCTACTATACCGCACACAACAGAATTTTTCACTGCACTGTAGTATATATAACAGAGAAAGAACGTAGTCTTTAGACTCCGGCTACTGTACCGCACACGAAAGAATTGTTCACTGCACAGTAGTATATATAACTAAGAGAAAGTACGTAGTCTTTAGACTCCGGCTACTGTACCGCACACAAAAGAATTGTTCACTGCACTGTAGTATATATAACAGAGAAAGAACATAGTCTTTAGACTCCGGCTACTGTACCGCACACGAAAGAATTGTTCACTGCACTGTAGTATATAAGAGAGATAAAACTTTTTTTCTAGACTCCGGCTACTGTACCACACACGAAAGAATTGTTCACTGCACTGTAGTATATATAACAGAGAAAGAACGTAGTCTTTAGACTCCGGCTACTGTACCGCACACGAAAGAATTGTTCACTGCACTACAGTATATATAACGGACAGAAAGAACGTATTCTTTAGACTCCGGCTACTGTACCGCACACAAAAGAATTGTTCACTGAACTGTAGTATATATAACAGAGAGAAAGAACGTAGTCTTTAGACTCCGGCTACTGTACCACACACGAAAGAATTGTTCACTGCACTGTAGAATATATAACAGAGATAAAACATATTTTCTAGACTCCGGCTACTGTACCGCACACCATAGAATTGTTCACTGCACTGTAGTATATATAACAGAGAGAAAACGTAGTCTTTAGACTGCGGCTATTATACCGCACACCACTCAATTTGACTGAGAGAAAAAACATTTTCTAGACTGACGCTACTGTACAGCACACGACAGAATTGTTCACTGCACTGTAGTATATATAACTGAGAGAAAGAACGTAGTCTTTAGACTCCGGCTACTGTACCGCACACGACAGAATTGTTCACTGCACTGTAGTATATATAACAGAAAAAAACGTAGTCTTTAGACTGCGGCTATTTTACCGCAAACCACTCAATTTTTCACTGGACTGTAGTATATATAACGGAGAGAAAAAACGTATTCCCTAGACTGACGCTACTGTACAGCACACTACATTAGGGTTGTCGCGGGTATAGAAATTTCGATACTGAATTGATACTTTTATACCAGTATCGATTCAGTACCGGAATTTGATTTTTCGATACTTTTGGCAGCTAAAATAAAAAAAAACTTTCTTACCTCTCCTGCGCCGTGGCTCCGCTCCGGCGCTCCTCTGTCTTCTGTCAGCGCTGCACTGTCCTGACCGTGTACAGCGTCAGGACGTAGTGCGCGCACTCTGACCTGACGCTGCACGCAGTCAGGTGACAGTGTAGCGCCAGGAGGAGAAGACACAGGAGCGCTGGACCCGGAGCGGAGCCGCGGCGCAGGAGATGTAAGAGTTTTTTATTTTATTCTAATGAGGGCACAGTGGGCTGCTCTGAGGTCTGATGGGGGCACAGTGGGCTGCTCTGAGGTCAGATGGGTGCACAGTGGGGCTGCCCAGAGGTCTGATGGGGGCACAGTGGGCTGCCCTGACGTCTGATGGGGGCACAGTGGGCTGCCCTGAGGTCTGATGGGGGCACAGTGGGCTGCCCTGAGGTCTGATGGGGGCACAGTGGGCTGCCCTGAGGTCTGATGGGGGCACAGTGGGCTGCCCTGAGGTCTGATGGGGGCACAGTGGGCTGCCCTGAGGTCTGATGGGGGCACAGTGGGCTGCCCTGAGTCTGATGGGGGGCACCTAGTTGGGGCACATGGCCCCTGAGGTCTGATGGGGGCACAGTGGGCTGCCCTGAGGTCTGATGGGGCACAGTGGGCTGCCCTGAGGTCTGATGGGGGCACAGTGGGCTGCCCTGAGGTCTGATGGGGGCACAGTTGGCTTCCCTGAGGTCTGATGGGGCACGGCGGGCTGATCTGAGGTCTGATGGGGGCACGGTGGGCTGATCTGAGGTCTGATGCTGGCACGGTGGGCTGATCTGAGGTCTGATGGGGCACAGATTGTTTTGTGTTTTATTTTTTCGGCGTGGTATCGAATGGTATCGAGTATCGAATCAAAATTTTGGTATCATGACAACTCTACACTACATAATTGTTCACTGGACTGTAGTATATATAAAAGAGAGAGAAAAAACGTAGTCCCTAGACTGCACTACAGATCCCAGCAAGCCAAGGTACAGCAGCAGAAGCAAAAATGAGTACTGAGAGGACTTTGGGCAATTTCTTTTGGGTCTGTGTGGACCACGTGCTGTCCCTTCTGCCACCTGTCGCTGTGCACAGTGTGCAGCCAAGATGGCGGTAGCTGCACTACAAGTCCCAGCCAGCAGGAGACAAAAAAAAAAGGTGCTTGTAGCCCTTAGAATGGCTGTTGAGTTCTTTGAGAATGATTCCTGCCTAACAAAAATCTAAATTGAGGCCCTAACACTCTCCCTGACAGACAGCAGCTCTATCCCTAATCTCATGCAGGCGGCGTCTGAGGCGAGCACCGCGGGACCAGTTTCATCAGATCTGGCCAGCCAATCCCTGCTATCGACTTGTAGGGGTCCCACATGATGCTAGGAGGTACCAAAGACTCTCCTGCATGTTGATTGGCTGAGAAAAAGGCGCCTAACATGCAGGAAGAGGAAGATGCCATTTCCTCGAGGATCGCGATATGCTCGTCCGAGTAGCGAGCATATGCGACTACCCTAATGCTCGAACGAACACCAAGCTCGGATGAGCATGTTTGCTCATCTCTATTACTGTCCATATAACTGATTGCCACGGAGGAGCCCTCCCTACCACCATGACAGGGATGTGACTATAAGGAATAAACAGTACTCAATCTCATCTCCCACTCGCCCCTCACTCATCGTAAAAACTGATTGCAGAACATACAGTCCACACTCCTAGAAACACCAAAACTGCCAGAGTTTATTACAACTTAGTAACATAGTAACATAGTTTATAAGGCCGAAAAAAGACATCTGTCCATCCAGTTCGGCCTGTTTTCCTACAAGTTGAACCAGAGGAAGGCAAAAAAAATCCTGTGAGGTAGAAGCCAATTTTCCCCACTTTAGGGAAAAAATTCCTTCCTTGACAGAGATAATTAGGTTTCTTTAGGGTGAAAAGGCAGAGCCAATAAATGCTTAATAGTTACTAAAAGAACTAAAAATAATAGCCGCCTCTTTCTAGCATCAGTTATGAAACATTACAATATTATATCCCCAATACAGAACCAGCTACCATAAAAGTCTTCTATTTTCAGACCACATTCTCTCAGACCATATTCTCTCTTGTTAATCATATAGTTACAAAACCTGAGATACAATATGTAATCATCACAGGGACAGCAATACTAACTTGTCCAAGATATACAAAAGAATATTATGTGTCTGTACTTAAACTAAAAGCTTTAAAGGGGTATTCCCATCTCACAAAGGTAATTTGTATAATTAGATATAGCCATACCAATATTATTACTAATAGAATGCATTTATATAAAATGTACCGTTTAGAAGATTTTCCTATTTGTATATCCATTGTCCCACACACATCAGTCAGGCCGTTGCCCCTAGTTACGACCACTGCGGCCATGTAGTAGTGGTGGCCGGCTTACTCTTGTTCAAACCCGCTCTGAGGTAACTGCTGTATTGTGAACGCACATGGCATGAGCATGCGGAGACACATCTTAGGGTTGTAACATTTTTGTCTGCAATTCCAAAATGCAGAGAAACGGATCCTGTTCCAAGGTCAATTCATCTCTATGGAGCAGGTACCTAGCGCTAAACCGATTTGTATGCCATTCATGGGTATCTACTTTCAAGGAGAGAGAAACCCATGAAAACACTGCCTGCTACCATTATTGCCTCTCAGGGTGAGCAGGCAATGACCTGTTGTGTCACTCTGTGCCAACAAACCTTCCATCAGCAGTAGGCACATGGTCAGCTATTAACATCTAATTAAAAAAAAAAAAGACAGTGAACGGGATGGGTTAATGATATCAACCAACATGGAGGCTGCCACACTTCCTGATATGTGCTGCAAAAAAAAAAATCTAAAGATTTTTTTGCAGCAGGTCAGATTCTGTCAATTAGGCTGTCAGATTCTATTTGGTCCAAACAATTTTGATTCAAACCGAAAGCTACTCAATTATCATGAAAAGTTGTGAATGACACTCTGGGGTCTCCTACGACCTTATTCAACTGCTTTCAAGCTGTTTAATGCCAAGACAGCATTAGTAATGACAAAGTGACATCAACATACTCTATGTGGGTATGGCTAAATGGATGGTGACCGGTGGTAATAAACAGTCTGTTTTAAAACACACTGCTCTGTCAAAAATTTCCCCTTTTTGGGGGGAAGTTTCAAGTTGGTTATACTGTGCAGGGCATGGTTCTCAGCCACAGCATTATAGTATGGAACATGATGGATGGGGGGCCGGTAGCAGGGATATTACTAGACTGGTGATAAATAGCCAGTAGGGGGAACATTGTCAGTATGGACAAAGTTCAAATACATTGAGATGTGTCAACAAATTTTGAGTGAATGCTCATGCCATCAGGCTCTACAGCATGACCCGACAGTTAGATTAAGGAAACAAAAGCTATTCTAGCAAAAACAAGGAACAGTAACTTAATTAGTAAATCAGAAATGGCACCCCTGCTTCCTAAATATTGGTGTGTCTTGAAGAGAGTCCCTGTTCGGAGACAATCTCTTGATCACTTCCTGTAGAAGTAAAAATCTCTAGAACAGATTAGTTCACAATTTCTTGCAGACAAGGAATACAATGACATGGCTGATAAGTAACATAATGGGAATACATATATGATCAGGTAAACCACCCCTGAAGATGATATATGTATGCGATGTGAGGCACTTTGCTTTAAGCATGCATTTTATCGCATGATCAACCATGTTAGTATTTCAATATACGTTGGTATATGGAGTGAGGGTTCATACCTTTCCTGGCCATTCTACTTTCACCACAGTCGCACTGTATTGGGGTAACCATTCCTTTTGGTTTACACTTGTCTGTAGCAGAATCAGGGGGGTCAGCTATTCTCAAACCCTGGAGTTTTTAAGTACCCCTTTGTAATTTTGTAATAACTTCTTTTGGAAACACTGTTCCTTATCTCATTTATGTTTCACCAGACCAAAGGAAGATATATGCCACCTAATTATCCCCCACATTGAGGGTGACATCTGACAGAATAAGTAATCCCTGGATGGGGCGCTGTAATGCTGTATCCAGGGCATACTTGCGATCTGTGTACTTCACTTGCCGAGACACACATTTAATCACCTATTGGCTCCAAGCACAGGTACTCACCCAGTGGAGGGGTTTACGTCTTTAAAAAGAGTAGTAGTTGGCATGTGCGGCAGATTTCTGGCTGTATGTTACCATTATAGTGTTACCATTACAGTCAGATTAGAATCCGATCTGCTAGGTTAGTTGTTCCTGATGAGACACCAACCATATAGATATCGAAACGCACTGCGTAAGTTAATGCATGCCATGTGATAGCTTCCCAAATTATGTGTTAGTTTCTTAGCATGTGTGGCTAGCAAAGCAGACTATAACAGGAGATGATACTATGTAGCTGGAGGGGTTGTGCATATATATATATATATATATATATATATATATATATATATATCCAGCACATTAAATTCCAGCTGATCTACAACCTGTAAAACGGTATTTACTGACAACAATATAGTGCTTTCATCACTACGTATATATTGATGACTTGGAACCTATTACTGTGCATTCATATGGGATATGGGAATCAGGTGTGATCTTATGATTCCTTAAGACCACAGAGGTGTGTTACGGTCCTATTACACCTGCCGAGGTAGCAGGTGATTGTCGGGAAGGAAGCGCTCCCTCCCGGCAATCGCCTGCTCGCTAGCGGAGAAGACCGCTGCTATTACATGCAGTCATCTCCTCCTTAGTGTGGGGACGAGTGATCGCTAATGCCATCGATTGTCCCCATACTTATTCATTGTTTGCCGGCAGTAGAGTACAGATTACGGCATGAGCATTCAAGGAAACGTTTGTTTGAGATGATCTTAGTGATTATCTGCCAGTGTAATAGGGCCATTATTTCCTGCAGTGATGTTTACCTGCCTAACACCATTTAGCAGCCCTCTAAACCCATCTGCCTGCTCTGAATAACAAGAGGGTGTAAACCCAATTTTAAATTAGGACCTCTAACGTAGTATTTTTTTTTTGTCTGTAACAGGCACAGATTCCCATCTCTCTATAAAGGGAATCTGTCAGCTCCAAAACAACCCCCCAATCTAGAATAAGTGGTGTATAATGTAAAGTACACAGAGTCTGGTTATATAATTTTTATCTTCATACTCACTTTCATTTTGACGCTGTGCTCTGACAAATCAGCAGTAAAATGCATTGCAAAGACTCCTCTTTGATTCTTCTCCATTATGTGTGTGAGTACAGGAGTCCTCTCCATTACGTGTGTGAGCACAGGAGTCTTCACAATTCTCTTTACTAGCAATTTGTTGGAGCACAGGGTCAGAATGCAAGTGAGTATGAAGATAAAAATTACATAACCAGACTCAGTGTCCCTGACACTATACATCACTTAGTCTAGTTTGGGGGAGCTTCACTTTAAAAGCTATCTATCAATTGATTGTAATTCTATCTATTGTATTCTGACACTAAACTATCTGTATGCTGTGTTTCATTAGCCTTGTCTGCCAAAAGTTCTATCTCTGCAATGTAATAACCCCAGAGTGGCAGCTCAGGCTACCACTGACTTGTGGAGAACTACTGACGAGGCCCAAGGGAACCCTGGTTCTAAACACAAACTATGCATTGGGCATCATACTTCTACTACCAGCTCCCCTTTGGGCATCACCACTTGACCCACCAAGATAAACTAACAATTCCTGTGACAAGAAGAAATTGCAGCACTCTATAATAGTCTTAATGATGTATACTAGCAGGACACATACAATATGAGAACACTGAATTTCTGCTGTGGAAAGAAAAATGAGAAAGTAAAAAAGAAAGTTCTACTTCTGTGAGAGCTGCATTAAATTAATCAGACACTTCTTGGACCTCATCATTGGAATTTCACCTGCTTGCATCTGCTCTGTAATTCATATGCAAATCCATCTCTGAACTGCTGATGAGCATTACAATTTCATACACTGAAACTAATAGAAAGCAGACAATCTGATATTTCTTTCAGCTCTCGGAAGAGAAAATTCACAAAAACTCCCAGAATCGTATAAAATTAACTGTTTGTCAAGTCACTACTGTATATCAACATGCCATGAGCAATGGCTCAACACAAAGCATATATTCTCAACTCTTCCTGTTCTCTCTGTGGTGGTGCTGCTGGTTATGTGATCTCCATGACCACAATTCTAATTCTTGGCCTGCAACATTTTAATAGCAGCTTAAAAGAGAACATTCATCCATATCCAGGCTGTAATAACACATGAAGTTTTTCCAGAAGGGAAAATTAACTTCTCCTACACAATTACCAACTAGTTTACATACATACTGATGTGAACTCAAACGCAGTTAACCCTTCAGTACCGAGCCACTTTTCACCTTAAATCCCAGGCCGATTTTTGCAAATCTGACATGTGTCACTTTATGTGGTAATAACTTTAGAACGCTTTTACTTATCTAGGCCATTCTGAGAATGTTTTCTCGTGACACATTGTACTTCATGACAGTCATAAATTTGAGTCAATATATTTCACCCTTATTTATGAAAATTTACCAAAAATTTTGAAAAATTAGAAAATTTCCAAATGTCAATTTCTCTACTTTTAAAATACATAGTAATACCTCCAAAAATAGTTATTACTTTACATTCCCCATATGTCTACTTTATGTTGGCATAATTTTGTAAATGTCATTTTATTTTTTTAGGACGTTAGAGGGCTTAGAAGTTTAGAAGCAATTTTTCAAATTTTCAACAAAATTTCTCAAACCATATTTTTGAGCACCAATTCAGTTAGAAAGTGATTTTGTGAGGCTTACCTAATGGAAACCCCCCATAAATTAAACCATTTTAGAAACTACACCCCTCAAGTTATGAAAAACTGATGTTACAAACTTTATTAACCCTTGAGGTGTTCCACAAGAATTAAAGGAAAATAGAGGTGAAATTTCAAAATTTCACTTTTTTGGTAGATTATTCATGTTAATTTTTTTCTTGCAACACAGCAAGGGTTAACAGCAAACTAAACCTCAATATACATTACTATGATTCTGCAGTTTACAGAAATACCCCATATATGGTGGTAAAGGTCTCTATGGGTTTGTGGCAGTGGTCAGAAGGAAAGGAGCGCCATACGAATTTTGGAGGCAGATTTTGCTATAATAGTTTTTAGGTACCATTTTGTAATTGAGAGACCCTGACGTACCCCTACAGTGGAAACCGTCAAAGAGTGACCCCATTTTGGAAACTACACCCTTCGACAAATATATTAAGGGGGGTACTGGCCACTTTAACCCCCTAAGCGCTTTACAGAATTTGGAAACACTTGGCTGTGAAAATGAAAAGTTTCATTTCTTCCAATAAAATGTTGCTTTAGCCCCTAATTTTTCATTTTCACAAGGGGTAACAGGAGAAAAGCACCCCATAATTTGTTACTCATTTTCTCCTGAAAAAAGCAACACCCCATATGTTGTGGTAAACTGATGTGGGGGCACATGGCAGGACTCAAAACAGAAGGAGCGCCATATGGATTTTACAACACAGATTTTGATGGATTGGTTTGCGGGAGCCATTGATTTTTATTTTTTTTGAGTTATTGTCTTATGTGGGGGCTCATTTTTTGAGGGACGAGATGATGGTTTGATTGGTACCATTTTGGGGTACATAAGACTTTTTGATCGCCTGGTATTACACTTTTTGTGAGCCAAGGTGAAAAAAAATGGCTGTTTTGGCATGGTTTTTTAAAAAATTTTTTTACAACATTCACCTGGGGGGCAAATCATGTGATATTTTTATAGATCAGGTTTTTACGGACGCGGCGGTACCCAATATGTCTAACTTTTTTTCTTTTTGGAAAGTTTTACACATTAGATTACAATCTTTTTTTGTGTTGCCATTTTCAGAGAGCCATATGTTTTTTATTTTTCGAGCGATTGTCTCAGGTAGGGTATCATTTTTGCGGGACAAGATGACGGTTTGATTAGTACCATTTTGGGTTAAATACGCCTTTTTGATCGCCTGCTATTACACTTTTTGAGAGGCAAGAGGGAAAAAATGTTTGTTTTAGCATAGTTTTTTTTTTGCAGCATTCGCCTGGGAGGCCATCTCATGAAATATTGTTATAGAGCAGGTTGTTACGGACGCGGCGGTACCCAATATGTCTAACTTTTTTATTTTTGGAAAGTTTTACACATTAGATTTATTTTTGAACAGAATAAAATCTTTTTTTTTGTGTTGCCATTTTCAGAGAGCCATATTTTTTTTATTTTTCGGGCGATTTTCTCAGGTAGGGTATAATTTTTGCGGGACAAGATGACGGTTTGATTGGTACCATTTTGGGTTAAATACGCCTTTTTGATCGCCTGCTATTACACTTTTTGTAAGGGAAGGTGACCAAAAAATGTCTGTTTTGGCACGTTTTTTTTTTTTCTGCGTTCACCTGGCGGGGTGGATGATGTGATATTTTTATAGAGCCGGCTGATACGGACGCGGCGATACCTAATATGTTTATCTTTCTTTTTTTACCTTTTTTTTTACAATTTTTTAAGCTTTTTTTGAAAATGGCTTTTCTTTTTTACTTGAAACTTTTTTTTTTTTTTTAGGAAACTTTATTTTTTAACTTTTTTTTTTACTTTATTTAACTTTTGGGGGTCTGATCCCCTTTACAATGCAGTACAATACTTGTATTGTAATGCATTGGCTGTAAGTGTATTACTCAATGTAATACACCTACAGCCTGCTTCCTGTGCGATCCAGGGGGCTGGATCACACAGGCACCCAGGGATAGCAGCCACGATGCCTAAGGAAGGGGTCGGGCACCTGGGCACAGCCGGACCCCCGCCGCTGATCAGAGCGCCGTACATGTTAGAGGTAGTCACCTGAAATGGTTTTCACTTCACAGGTATGCCCTGTCAGGTTTAATAAGTGGGATTTATTGCCTTATAAATGGGGTTGGGACCATGAGTTGTGTTGGGCAGAAGTCAGGTGGATACACAGCTGATAGTCCTACTGAACAGACTGTTAGAATTTGTATTATGGCAAGAAAAAAGCAGCTAAGTAAAGAAAAACGAGTGGTCATCATTACTTTAAGAAATGAAGGTCAGTCAGTTCGAAAAATGGGGAAAACTTTGAAAGTGCCCCCAAGTGCAGTCGCAAAAACCATCAAGCGCTACAAAGAAACTGGCTCACATGAGGACCGCCCCAGGAAAGGAAGACCAAGAGTCACCTCTGTTGCAGAGGATAAGTTCATCCGAGTCACCAGCCTCAGAAATCGCAGGTTAACAGCAGCTCACATTAGAGACCAGTTCAATGCTACACAGAGTTCTAGCAGCAGACACATCTCTACAACAACTGTTAAGAGGAGACTGTGTGCAGCAGGCCTTCATGGTAAAATAGCTGCTAGGAAACCACTGCTAAGGACAGGCAACAAGCAGAAGAGACTTGTTTGGGCTAAAGAACACAAGGAATGGACATTAGACCAGTGGAAATCTGTGCTTTGGTCTGATGAGTCCAAATTTGAGATCTTTGGTTCCAACCACCATGTCTTTGTGCGACGCAGAAAAGGTGAACGGATGGACTCTACATGCCTGGTTCCCACCGTGAAGCATGGAGGAGGTGTGATGGTGTGTGGGTGCTTTGCTGGTGACACTGTTGGGGATTTATTCAAAATTGAAGGCATACTGAACCAGCATGGCTACCACAGCATCTTGCAGCGGCATGCTATTCCATCCGGTTTGCGTTTAGTTGGACCATCATTTATTTATCAACAGGACAATGACCCCAAACGCACCTCCAGGCTGTGTAAGGGCTATTTGGCCAAGAAGGAGAGTGATGGGGTGCTACGCCAGATGACCTGGCCTCCACAGTCACCAGAACTGAACCCAATCAAGATGGTTTGGGGTGAGCTGGACCGCAGAGTGAAGGCAAAAGGGCCAACAAGTGCTAAGCATCTCTGGGAACTCCTTCAAGACGGTTGGAAAACCATTTCGAGTGACTACCTCTTGAAGCTCATCAAGAGAATGCCAAGTGTGTGCAAAGCAATAATCAAAGCAAAAGGTGGCTACTTTGAAGAACCTAGAATATAAGACATATTTTCAGTTGTTTCACACTTTTGTGTTAAGTATATAATTCCACATGTGTTAATTCATAGTTTTGATGTCTTCAGTGTGAATCTACAATTTTCATAGTCATGAAAATACAGAAAACTGAATACAGAATGAGAAGGTGTGTCCAAACTTTTGGTCTGTACTGTATATATATATATATATATATATATATATATATAGAGAGAGAGAGAGAGAGAGAGAGAGAGAGAGAGAGACAGAAGTGTAATAAAATAAAGATTGACCATGAAATGCCTGTTTCCATTTCATATTTATATATAAAGTGAATCATAAAAATAACAAGGTAACACAGTGGTTTTCACTACACTATAGAAAATTGCAGAGGAACAAAGGCAGCTTTTAGTAGAAAATGTATATGCACATTTTTTTAGATTGTCCCTATTAAAAAAATAGAATTGATGAATAATTATGTTTGAGAGTAAAAATTAAAAGGATGATTTGTTACTGTTGATGTTTCTCTGTTACTCTGCATGGAGTTAGTTATTCGCAGATTAATCCAGTTTTATTCAAAAACATCTGTTGTTTTCATGAAACAGTTGCACAGGTTTTAAGTCAAAAATACATCTGCCATTGTATTAGCATGGCATCTTCTTGGAGTGCACCAGATCATGCTGCTTCTGTGAGCGGTTTTGGTTGTATAGAAACACTGCGATGTATCCTCAATATTAACTGTGTACTACTTTATTACACACATTCCCACATGTTAAATAGTCTGATAACACTTTGAAGAAAACAGAAAAAAATAGTTTTAAAACCATGATTCCCAGCCATAATGCATTTCCGTATAGATTAAAGATGATGCAACATAACAACAAAGACTTCTTCCACTAAATACATCAAGGGGGAAGACCCTCAAATAAGTTATACAGATACACTGTAACAAGTACTACACTATCTTAAAGGGGTTGTCCAAGTTACGAAAACAAATCATATAGTACTCATGGGCAGCAATATACAGTGGGGAAAAAAGTATTTAGTCAGCCACCAATCGTGCAAGTTCTCCCACTTAAAAAGATGACAGAGGCCTGTAATTGACATCATAGGTAGACCTCAACTATGAGAGACAAAATGAGAAAACAAATCCAGAAAATCACATTGTCTGATTTTTCAAGAATTTATTTGCAAATTATGGTGGAAAATAAGTATTTGGTCAATAACATAAGTTCATCTAAATACTTTGTTATATATCCTTTGTTGGAAATGACAAAGGTCAAACGTTTTCTTTAAGTCTTCACAAGATTGGCACACACTGTTGCTGGTATGTTGGCCCATTCCTCCATGCAGATCTCCTCTAGAGCAGTGATGTTTTGGGGCTGTCGCTGGGTAGCACGGACTTTTAACTCCCTCCAAAGAATTTCTATGGGGTTGAGATCTGGAGACTGGCTAGGCCACTCCAGGTCCTTGAAATTCTTTTTACGAAGCCACTCCTTCGTTGCCCTGGCAGTGTGCTTGGGATCATTGTCATGCTGAAAGACCCAACCATGTTTCATCTCCAATACCCTTGCTGATGGAAGGAGGTTTGCACTCAAAATCTCACAATACATGGCCCCATTCTTTCTTTCATGAACACGGATCAGTCGTCCAGGTCCCTGTTGCCACCCCCATGCTTCACAGTAGGTATGGTGTTCTTTGAATGCAACTCACGACGAGTTGTGTTTCTACCAAACAGTTCTACTTTGGTTTCATCTGACCATATGACATTCTCCCAATACTCTTCTGGAACATCCAAATGCTCTCTAGCAAACTTCAGACGGGCCCGGATATGTACTGGCTTAAGCAGGGGGACACGCCTGGCACTGCAGGATCTGAGTCCCTGGCGGCGTACTGTGTTACTGACGGTAGCCTTTGTTACGTTGGTCCCAGCTTTCTGCAGGTCATTCACTAGGTCCCCCCGTGTGGTTCTGGGATTTTAACTCACAGTTCTTGTGATCATTTTGACCCCACAGGGACATCTTGCGTGGAGCCCCCGATCGAGGGAGATTATCAGTGGTCTTGTATGTCTTCCATTTTTTAATTATTGCTCCCACAGTTGATTTCTTCACACCAAGCTGCTTGCCTATTGCAGATTCAGTCTACCCAGCCTGGTGCAGGTCTACAATTTTGTTTCTGGTGTCCTTCGACAGCTCTTTGGTTTTCACCATAGTGGAGTTTGGAGTGTGACTGTTTGAGGTTGTGGACAGGTGTCTTTTATACTGATAACAAGTTCAAACAGGTGCCATTACTACAGGCAATGAGTGGAGGACAGAAGAGCCTCTTAAAGAAGAAGTTACAGGTCTGTGAGGGCCAGAAATCTTGCTTGTTTGTAGGTGACCAAATACTTTTTTTCCACCATCATTTGCAAATAAATTCTTTAAAAATCAGACAATGTGATTTTCTGGATTTGTTTTCTCATTTTGTCTCTCATAGTTGAGGTCTACTTATGATGTCAATTACAGGTCTCTCTCATCTTTTTAAGTGGGAGAACTTCCACAATTGGTGGCTGACTAAATACTTTTTTTCCCCACTGTATAACTAAGTTAAACAAGTTTTAGCCAAAAAAAATATATATTTCCTCATTTCCTTGGTTCTCTTCTGGCCTTTGTTTACCTGCAGTAATAACAATCTCTGCCCCTCCCCTCTTCTCTGCAAAGGGAGTGAATACAAGTTGTGCCCTGAGTGACATGTCTGCTGGAATACTCAGCAGCATGTTGTATGTGTAGGGCTACAAGTCCCAGCTTTACAATGACACTGCTGATACACACAGGAACTTCCCCCTACCTTTCTTGTGCAATACTCTACAGAACTCCTCCAGTGTCAGCTTTGTGTCTGCAGGATGAGGAGGGCAGATCCTGTGTCTTCACTGCATGATGCTACTGTTGTAAAGTCTTGAGCCCTGAGTGTGTTCTGGCTGAAGGGGTTAATGTTTTAGAGAGAGCAGAGAGCAAGAGCCAGCAGGGGGCGTGGCCAGCACAGTGACGTCTCGTGTACAGACTGTTATCTGCTTGTGCATGAATACAAGATTAGCAGGGAGGAAAGCTGACATCACAGGTCAAATAATCTTCTACTAGGCATTGCTCCCACTAGCCAGATTCCTACTCCACACTGATGAGGGGCAAATACCCCGAAACAGCTGTCTGTGGATGGATACCATGCTTTGGCATAGGTGGTTTCCTTTTGGAGACTGCCCTTCCCTTGGTTGTTCCTTCCCGGTGAAAGGCCTGGCTAGTTTTGACCGTCGTTGAGACACGTGATGGTGTCTCCATGGTTTTCTTTTTTATTTGCACATCACAGGTCATGTGACCCTAAGTGAAGAGGTAAGTATTCCTATTTTCTGGCGCAATGAGCATTACAAATCAGACCCCCATGTCATGACATTAGATTAGCCCCATAT
>ONZH01005112.1:0-101735 GCA_900303285.1 Rhinella marina | reverse complement strand
GGGGTTAGTGCTGGCCCTGCCATTACCGGCAAGCACTAAGCCCCAGTATTAGTAATCAGGGCCGTCTGTAGATAGCCATAATTACTAAAACTGTAGTATTGTAAAAAAAAAAATAACACACACAAGTATAAAACATTTTATTGAAATAAACACTCCCCCAGACCCCTGTTTGACCATTTTATTTAAAAAAAAAAAAAAAAAAAAAGCTGGTCCGACGTTACTCCACCGAATCCGAAGTAGTCCTCTGCATTCACGACCCTGAAAAATAGAAAACAAACACACAAACGCAGACCACTTACCTCTTCCTGCAGTGGGATAATACACACAGCGATGTCACTGTACAGGGATAATAAACACAGCGATGTCACTGTACAGGGATAATACACACAGCGATGTCACTGTACAGGGATAATAAACACAATGATGTCACAGTACAGGGATAATAAACACAGAGATGTCACTGTACAGGGATAATAAATCTCAGATTCACACATTGTGCCCCCATCAGACCTCAGATCAGCGTCTTGTGCCCCCATCAGAGCTCAGGTCAGCGTCTTGTGCCCCCATCAGACCTCAGGTCAGCGTCTTGTGCCCCCATCAGAACCTCAGGTCAGCGTCTTGTGCCCCATCAGACCAGCCTCTTGTGCCCCCATCAGACCAGCCTCTTTGTGCCCCCCATCAGGACCAGCCTCTTGTGCCCCCATCAGACCAGCCTCTTGTGCCCCCATCAGACCAGCCTCTTGTGCCCCCATCAGACCAGCCTCTTGTGCCCCCATCAGACCTCAGCGTCAGCGAGTTGTGCCCCCCCCCCCCCCTCAGACTCTGTAGAGCAGTCGAGCATCACCAAGTGTTCTACCCGAGCACCAGAACACTTTGGTGCTCGATCAACACTAGTATGCATTAATATTCACAGCGTATCCTCCCTGCATCTCTTACCTCAAGTCTGCCAGTGATCTAAGACTAACCAAATCAAAACCTCCCATTCCCATCTTCAAGACTTTTCTGGTGCTGCTCCAGGTCTCTGGAATGTGATATCTAAAGGCCCAACTTCTTTGGAATATGTTGTTTCTACATAAATGATGATTATTATTATGATTATAACAACTTTGGAAAACATTATATTGTCATATTAACATTATACTGATGAGCTGTTTAGCTAAAAAATGTTTTATTTTACGTTGGGATCATTTTGATGAGTCTTGAACCTATTTTCTATAATTATGACTACCTCGATATTTTTTACATATAGATCTGCTGAGCTTCTTTTGGCCGAGGAGGCCACCACAGTAAAGAGTAGTAGTGGTGGAGGGAAATATGATGGAATAATCTATTTAAAACTTCTAATATAAGTATTTCCTGTAAATTATATCGAGGTAATAGACCTCAGTACCACTCTTGTTTATGGTCAGTGTCTGGTATTGCAGCTTAGGGAATCGAGGTGACCTGCACTACCAAAGAGAGCCTACGGACAAGAGTGGTGCTTGTTTCAGGAGGTAATTGGCCAAGTCTTTCTAATCTCATTCACTGCTTTTAACATGTTAATTTAAGAACTTGGCTTAGCAATAAATCAGTCCTTCAGAAAATGTGTCCTGGGGCAGTACTGCCTTAGTGCTTGGCAGGGCTCTAGTTATATGTACTATGCAGCCCTGTCAAGCACCATGGCTGTACTGCACATGTACTAATTCCCGAGAACATTGGACCAATGAAGATTACATCACCAGCCTGTCCCTGTCACTCACAGTTGGTTTGGGGGGGGGGGGGGGGGGGGGGTAAAACATTTTGTCAATGACGGTCTATTCTGGTTGTGCCTGCAGGACAGAATGATGGCTAATTTATTGAGATGCACCTGTGTAGTTTTGTGAGTACAGATTCAGTAAAACTTTATTCATATCAAAACCTTTGGCCTTTTTATGCATTGGAGTCAGGTAGACAGTCCTACTCAGTGATTGACAGTCATGCACCCATATGAATCAGATGATTAAAAAGAGCAGTGGTTTTTATATCAACAAATTGCAAGTTTTACTATTTTCCCATAAAACTATATACTGATGTGCTCTGGTTCCTACAGGCTGGATTGCATTTTCATGATGACAGTTTCCCTTTAACTCTGGAAGGCTGATACCAGTAGCTAAGCTTTACTGACAAAAATGAGCCCTGAAAGCTTTGTATAGTAAAGAGGCACACGCTCAGACAGATTTCTCTACTCTAGCCCGACCAAGGAATGTTGGGACCAGTTCACAACATTGTGCATTAAACAGCTGAGAGCCAAAGACAGGTTCAGCAGCCATACTATACGTTGCACACTGTTTGCCTACTAAGTACAGAGAGACAAAAGTGGAAAATCGGAGGCTGCAGATTACAGAATTACAGGGAGTCATTGTATAAGGCTTTCCAAGAAATTGGCAAGTCATACCTTAGGGTGTATTTACACCTCGTAGTTTTGTGATATTTATTTTGCCATAATTTGCACTAAATTACTGTAAATATAGCTTAAATCTCCCATAGATAAAATACAACCAAAACTTTTTTTGGTATTTTTGGGTCTCAAAACATTATTTACCTACAGCCAGGATTAGGTATAGCTGGCTCTAGAATGGAGTCCTCTTTGAAAATGTTCTGGTATCCAATGGTTACACAAGTGTTGTCTAACATCTTTATGGTATGTCAGAAGATAAAGTACAATTCCACCCTAATTATTAATGGATGCAGACCTACCACTAGTGTTGATCGAGCACCAAAGTGCTCGGGTGCTCGGGTAGAACACTTGGTGATGCTCAGGTCTACAGAGCACCCGAACACAATGGAAGCCAATGAGAGAACCAGAGCAGTAAACCAGGCACCCCCTGCTCGGAAGAGGGGAGGGTGTCTGGTTCACAGGAAAAGGTCAGAAAATGATGGAAACACCACTGAAATGGTTTGGGAACAGCATGGGGAGGATGTCTGGATGCATCTTGGACTCCCAAGTTGCTGCTGTGAATGGTGTTGTCCGAGTATTACGCCACTTTTACAGAATGACAATAATATGCCCAAAACCGAAGATAAAATCGAATTTAGGGAAAAAAATAGTTAGGAAATTACACTGAATGTCACAGGTATTTAGGATGTTCAAACGTTATACAGCACACGTAGCGCAGGTAATATCGCCGTCACTGACGGCAGAAAAAATTACACTGAATGTCACAGGTATTTAGGAAGCACAAACTTTATACAGCAGACGCAGTGCAGGTAAAGTCACCTTGATTAGCAGCAGAAAAAAATACACTGGATGTCAGGTATTTAGGATACACAAATGTTATACAGCAGACACTGCGCAAGTAATATCGCCTTGATTAGCGGCAGAAAAAATTACACAGAATGCCAGGTATTTAGGATGTACAAACGTCATACCGCAGACGCTGCACAGGTAATGTCGCCTTGATTAGTGGCAGAAAAAAATACACTGGATGTCAGGTATTTAGGATGCACAAACTTTATACAGTAGACGCTGCGCAGGTAATGTCGCCTTGATTAGCGGCAGAAAAAAAATACACCGGACGTCACAGGTATTTAGGATGCACAAACGTTATTCAGCACAGGCAGCACAGGTGGTGTTATGGTCAGGCAATTTTGTGCACTTTTTGCCCCCCCAAAAATATATATATTGCAACCAGATAAAACAATAGTCCTTAAAAGGACTTTTGGGTCTTTTGAAAGGAAAAACTAACCCTGCCTAACAAATTCCTATCCCTACACTATATGTCCCTTTTTGCAGCAACTCTCCCTGACTAAGACTGAGTTGGGTCACATGTCACCGGGTGCTATATATCACCTGATGACGCGTTCCCGGCCAGCCAATCACTGTAATGCCAGTACCTCCCCGCACGCTAATTGGCTATGCTCGAGCGAATACAGTGTTCGGCTGAGCATGCTCGCCCAACACTACCTACCACATTTCGATATTGCCTTGGTTTTTAAGTTCAGTGGCATTATCTTTTAGAACGTAGCAGGTATGTTTAGTTGGTGGTGTTTTTTTTTTTTTCTTTTCTAGAGGCCTTCAAAAACAGCAGAAAAAAAACATATACAAAATTCTACAAAAGGCAAAACACCACAGAAGGATCCCTCAAAAATGTTGAATGTTTGCTCTGCAGTGTAAAATCCCTCACCAGCTTTCACTGATGTCATAAGGAGCAGGACAGAAGAAATACATGGGAATTTACCTAAAATGTGAGTTCTCTGTGATTTTTTTAAATGTTCAGCATCATTCAAATATATTAATCACTTGTTTTATATTTAATATCCAAGAAGAAGCTTGTCAAGGTACAGGAAGAGATGAATCAGTTTCTGGAGGAACTGGTGGCTAGCAATAAAGCCCATGACCTGCAGGACATCCAGACCTCTGCAATCCTCAAGGAGCTCAATGCTCAGTGTCTGATGTTGATGGGGTAACCCACAGACAGAGAGCAAGAAGAAGAGAAGCTGCCAGATGACCAGGGCGGTAACTAGGCTGTATCACTTCCACTAACCTGTTTCTTTCTCCTTCAGGATGGCAAATTTTAAACTTTTCAATTAATGGTAGGAGTTTGAGGGATAGGTCTAGGTGCCAGACGGTTCTAGCTTTTGTTGCTGCCCAGGTTGCCGATATGTATATGTTGCAGAAGTGTGCACTGCCCCCCTCTAGGTCTACCAGTCATCTGGCCAGGTGGTGATCCCATGGCCCATCCTACTGGTCTGATGGGAGTGACTTAAGTTGCTAGAGTTGCCATCCTCCTCAGGGGAGGCACTTTCACACCTGACTCCATCCAGGAGCTCGTCTGCAGCAGTCTTCTTGTTGTAAATGGCTGCTGCATGAGTGAACCGGTTTGGTTCATCAGTGTGTATGCTTCACCTAACAAGAGTGAGTCAATGGAGCTCTTCCAGAACCTACAAATGCAGCTCGCTACCACTAGGACGGTAGTGATGGCCGGGGATTTCAACTGTCTGATCAAGGAGGATGGATGTAGCTCCGGCACCTCAAACAAGTTAGATGTCACTTCCAAGCTACATATTGAGATGGTGACCTAAGCATCCTAGCAGAATGTTGTGGGCTCTATACGGAAAGGCTCTGTGAGTTATACGTGGAACCATCCCGATGGCTCACTTCATTCCAGGACTCTATAGTCGCCTGCTTCTTCTCCGTTCACAGGACTGTTCGGATACAGTGTGTCCTTAGCGATGGTTTCCCCCTTGGCCCTGGATCCTAGAAGCTAAATTGCGCTCTGTTGAATCGTAAGGATGTGCTTGCGGAGCGCAGAGAGCTCTACATAGCTTGGGGGAAGGACAAATGTTTTGTTTGAGTAGTGACTGGTGAGGGTATGTTAAAGTCCAGTTTTGTTGTTTCTTCCAAACTAAGAGTAAGCAACAGGCATGTGAAAAGAAGAGGGACTTCAGAGAGCTGTAGCATCAGCTGCAGTCCCTGCAAGACCTTAATCTGTGAGACTGGGACATTAGAGAGGAGCTGGAGGAGACCAAGAAGATCCTGAAAAGGCACTTTGAGGAGGAATCCAAATAAATCATCTTCCATTCCAAGGCAGAGAACCTGGAGAAGGGTAAGAGTTTTAGGAAACACTACGCTGGCCACACGACTCCCTGAACAATCTTCGAGGCAAGAATGGCAACATAAGACCAGGAAAGGAAGAAGTGATGGGAGTCATCGCAGATTACTACAGTGATCTCTACTCCTTGAAACACACCAACTCTACAGCTGCCGATAAGTTCCTGTCAGGTATCACTTACCCTCTTGCTCCTGTAGGCTCATCGGCCATTGATGACACTCTGACAGTGGGGGAGCTGCTCTCTGCCGCTAGATCTTTTAGGTCTGGCAGGACGTTGGGCAGTAATGGTCTTCCAGCGGAGCTCTATGTAGTGCTTGGGGACCTGATCTGTTTGGACCTGCTGGAACTCTACGAGATGGTGGTGGAGGGCAAAATGCCCCCGTTGTCGAGGGAAGGAATGATTACAGGGGGAGACATGTGACTTGAAAAATTTGCATCCCATCTCTCTCTTAAACATGGACTACCAGATCCTCGCAAAGATACTAGTTAACCAGCTGAAGGTTGTCATTGGCATGATCATCCACCTGGATCAGACCTGTGGCATTACTGGCTACAAGATCACAGATAGTCTTGCTCTCATGAGAGACACGCTACAATACATTAAAGACTGCCATGTACACATGGCCCTGGTCAGCCTCGATCAGGAAATAGTCTTTAACTGAGTCTCTCATGAATTCATGGACAAGGCATTGCGCAAGGTGGGTCTGGGCAGAAGGTTCTGTTTGCTTGTAAAAGGGGTTATCCAATCCCTATAATGATCTCCAGAATGCCCAGGCCCCTTCTCTAGAGCATACTTACCTGCTTCTCAGCACCCATGTCCCTCTGGATCGCTGCATGACTGCCGCTGCATCTACCCTTTGAGCGGATCTGGAGGGACGCGGGTGCGGAAAGCAGGTAAGTATGCTTTAGAGCAGGGATCTCAAACTCGTGGCCCTCCAGCTGTTGCAAAACTACAACTCCCAGCATGCCCCAATAACTGTAGACTCTCCTGGCATGATGGAAGTTGTAGTTTCACAACAGCTATAGGGCCACGAGTTTGAGATCTCTGCTCTAGAGGATGGGCCTGGGCATTCTGTGGGTCATTATAGAGATTGGATAATCCATTTAACCTTATGTACCTTAATATTTATAGCATGGTGTTGGTGAAAGGCCGGAAGACTGACTCCTTTCCGGTACTCTCTTGGGTTAGACAAGGCTTCCCTTTTTCACCTGTCCTTTTTCTTTTGTTATAGAGCTCTTTGCGGAGTCTGTCAGGCAGAATAGAGAGATCAATGCACCAGGACACTACAAAGTCAAGTGCTGTACATGGACGACAAGACCGTCTTCTGCGTGCAGTGACTGCTCTTGTCCAGACCTGTGAGGAGTTTGGAGAAGCTTAAACGGCCAAAGTTAACTGCAGGAAGTCTGAAGCTATGCTCTTCGGGGACTTGCAACTGGACTGCATGAACTCAAAGACCCTGTGCTCAGAAACAGCCTACAATACACCTCGGTGCTGTATAGAATATTTCTTGGGATTCATACTGTTGAGGCTATCCAGAGGGCCTGGCGCCTTATGAACAGTTTTAAGGACGCAATATGGCTTGCCAGGAATCACTTTATTCTCAGGAGGGAGATCATATCTGTCCTGGACTGCCACAGACTTATCCAAAGCCTACTGCAGGACAATAACATCTTGGATGTTGATGACGAAGAAGAGGTCTAAACTCCTGTCCTTCCCTTTTCCATCTTTTTGTCAATCCTTCAAATAAAGCTTCGAGCATGTGATTTCCCCTCTCCACTCCTCCTTCTCATCCTCCACCCCTCATTACTTTCTGATTGCTTTCATGTTGGATGATTGTACAGGAATGCTAGTGTAGCATGCATTGTGATGTATAGTGTAGGCTAGCCTGTGCTTTACATTACAGTGCCATGCTATGAGTGATGAGCAGGAGCATAGCTAAAGGCTCATGGGCCCTACTGCAAGAGTTCAGCTTGGGCCCCTGTCCATCAGTGCTTAGTGTGTTTTCTTATGTGGCACAAGTGTCTTTGGGCCCCTTTAGGCTCCTGGGCCCGGTAGCGACTGCTAACTCTGCACCCCTTATAGCTACCCCCATGGTGATGAGTGTGATTATTTGAGTGTTGCCTCGCGGCCTGTGCTGCATCTCCGTACTTTGTATATATGTTTGTCTCCAAATTTTTATTGTATTAAATGCATTTTCAATCAAAACCGTCAATCATCTCCACTGCTGACGGTGTTTGGAAGAACGTGAATTCTAACAGGTTAACCAATGGGCACAAAAACCTGGCATGGAGGGCCATTCAGGAGGGCGTGCCCCTGAGACCCTCCTCTCCCTCTTTCAATAAAGCTTCCGGTTTGTGACTCCCCTCTTCCCTCCCCATTTTCCTTATCACTTGTCCTAGGCTTGTTGATTGATGTGTTATATTTCTATTACAATGTCAGTGTGGTGCTGTGCATAGTGTATGGTACATGATATGTGCCTGTGCAGTGCATTACTCCCATGCATTATGTTTACGTGTAAGTGTGGTGGTTCCAGTGGTTGGTGCTGGTTGTCTTAGAGAGGTGAGATCTTTGGTTCAGATCTGAGCAGTGGAGAGTGTGTGCTGGTTGTGAGTGGTAGTGATGTGGATATAAGTAATTTGGTGTGAGGTGGAGAAATGGTGGTAATGTGTGTAGTAATTTGATGGAAAATGTTTGGAGGTTGGTTGTGAGAGGAAAATAAATATGTTTGATATTGTTGTGCTGGAGCGATGAAGTCCTTGGTCTATTCAAGAGCAACACTATGTCTTTGCCCTTGATTGAAAGGATTAGCAAAATAAAATGGATTTGAACCAATGATCTCTGTGGTATCCACCAATATGCACAAGTACCAGTGGTGTTGCTGGACCATGTAATTGGCTTCATGTGCTGAGCAGTGTGGTGCCTCCAGTGGTTAGGACTGGCATCTTAAAGCAGTGAGGTCCTTGGTTCAAACCTGATCAAGAAGCTTCTGTGTTCTCCCTGCATTAAATGGGTGAGCAAAAGAAATTGGACGTGAACCAAGCTTCCCAGTGCCATCCACTAAGCCACCATGTTGCTCAACACACTAAGGCTTTTTTAGAAAACATGAGGGAGATAACATAACAGTGGCCAAGTTTGAGCCTCTGATCAAGAGCCTTCATATCACAAATAGCTAAGCTATAATGATTCCTTTCAGGACCTTTATTAAAATATACCTTTTATTTCTCTAAAAAATAAAATTATTACCCTTTACCCTACGTGTATTTCCTTTTAAAAGACACATATAGCAGCCAGTAGTGGTCTTATTGTTACACTGTTATTATGTCCTAGGCTTCCACATGAGACAGTTAATTGCTGCAGGACCATTAATTACATACAGGGCATTTATCTTCATGCCTCTGCTCACTCTCACTATTTTTAATTGGTCACACAAAATCAGCACACTGTCCGGAATCCACTTTGAGTGACCATTACTCTGTTCTATGCCCAGTAGTAAGATCCCGATCCGGATCACTTCACAGACAAATCTGTCCCTTGACTGATCTCACTTCATCAGTTCTGCCCTCCTGGGCTTGGTCAGCCCAAGTGGATAGCCTATTCCGTACTGGTGGTATACAGGTCCTAAACTGATTACTAGGACCCACTTAAACGTCTATTGCGTTTCAACTTTCACAGCTGGCTACTAATGCTATTTAAAAACTGCACAAACAAAGCTCCCCCAAGAGCAACACTTCCATGAAGCCTGGGGTTTGCTCTTGTTTAAAAGGATAAGCAAAATAATTTGGGTTTGAATCAAGGATCCCAGTGCTATCTGCCATGTTGCCCAACTAAAAGCATTTTGGAAAATACCATTGGCGCAACGGAAATAGCATAACAACAAAACCAAATCTGGTCCACCTCCCCTTTCTGGGTCATGTCATCTCTCATATTGGCAATGGAATTTGCCTCAGTTCACAGTATTTTCCAAAAACTGCTGCTATGTGTTGGAGAGCTGGGTGGCTCAGTGGTTAGCTTTGGTGTATGGCTAGTGCTGGGGTCCTTGGTTCAGATCTAACCTCTGACGTTTCATGTATAGAGATTGTGGTCTCTTTTTAATTTGGTTGTAAGTGGTGGCTGTGCAAAAATAAACTGATTTGAACCAAGGCTCTTAGAGTTGCAAGACCAGAGAGCTACCCACCGAGCCACCACATTTTTCAATGCATGACATTGTTTTTAAAACACTATGGGCTAATGGAAATATCATATAAAATAGTGGGGGTGGGTGGGTGGGGGTGTCATGTCATTGCACACGTCCTAATAGTCGCTGCTGTTGGGCAGTGTGGTGGCTCCAGTGATTGATATCCTTGTCTTGGAGAGTTGAGGTCCTTGATTCAAATCTGTTCAAAAGCAGCACTTGTGTGTTTGCTCTTGATTAAAAAGATTAGCAAAATAAAATGTATTTGAACCAATGATCTCTGTGGTATCCACCATGTTGCCCAATACGCAAAAGCATTTTTGAAGACACCAATGGCGTTGTTGGCCCATGTCATTGCTCACCTCCCAGTGGCTTTATGTGTTGAATAGTGTGGTGGCTCCAGTGGTTAGGACTGGTGTCTTAAAGCAGTGAGGTCCTTAATTCAAATCTGATCAAGGACATCACTTGTATGAAGCTTGTGTGTTCTCCCTGCATTAAATGGGGGAGCAAAAGAAACTGGATGTGAACAAAGCTTCCCAGTGCTATCCACTAAGCCACCATGTTGCTCAACACACTAAGGCTTTTTTTTAAAAAAAAACACAGTGAGCATGATGGAGATAACATTGCTGGGTCATGTCATCATTTACCTCAGAGTGGTTCCTTGTGATAGCAGCGCTCATCAATGAGCCACCGTGCTGCCATCTTAGAGCAAGTGTGGTTGTGGGAGAGCAAGGGCTATATCTCTATGAAGTTTGAATGAGTGGTGATGATGGGTGTGGGAAAGAGAAGAGTTTCAGACTTAAGTTTTTTAATAGTATTTGCTGATCTCCACCAATATTTTTGAAACCACTACCACTGGGGGGGTGATGGATGCCTCCTCCCATTGCTGGTCCATGTCATTGCTCACCTCCAAGTGGTCTCTTCTGTTGAGCAGTGTGGTGGCTCAAGTGGTTAGTGCTGGTGTCTTAGACCTGTGAGGTTCTTGGTTCAAATCTGGGTGATCTTTGTAGTGTGAATGTGTGTGCACTTGGTGGTGATAATAATGTGTGTAGAGATTTTGGTGTGAGGTGAATGTGTGTGCACTTGGTGGTGATGATAATGTATGTAGTCATTTGGTGGAGAAAGGAAATATCTTTGGAGCTCAGGTGTGAGGAGAGAAGTTTGACTGACTGGTGGTTGGGTAGTAATTTGGTGTTGGAGATAATTGGATGAAAGTGTGAGGTGGAGAAATGGAATGTGTTTGTGAGAGGTGATAAGAGTACAAGGTAGATTTTAACAAAAACACATGTTGGGACTTATTTTTAAAAAATTGTTCTGCTTCTTGGTCTCCACTGAGGGAGACCACCATTAATTATACTTGTATAGCACAAAGAATCCTTTCCTTCATCTGTTACCACCAAGACTGCACCTTCAGGAGAACACTTGTATACCCCATCAGATAACAGCATTGAGTGGATTTGAACCTGAAGCCTCACAACTGAAAGACACCTGTGCTTCTGACCACTGAGCCACCGCTCTGCTCAGTACTAATAAGTCCGAGGAGGTGAATGATGACAGGAGGAGGAGGGGCTGAGGAAGTGAATGAGGACACGAACAGGAGGAGGGGCTGAGGAGGTGAATGAGGACATGAACAGGAGGAGGAGCCTCCGAGGAGGTGAACAATGACATGAACAAGAGGAGGGGCCGAGGAGGTGAACAATGACATGTACCAGGAATGGGATGAGAGTCTCCTAGTGATGAGATGTCTATGTAGTTCCAGTGTGCCTCAATGTTCCTAGTACCCCCTGGTCTAATACATGACCCAAGTACCCTATGATACTGCGCTGTCTATAAGAAGCACAGCATGAGCATACTGTCCCTATTAAAGGCAGAGTGGCCCTGAGTACACTGAATGCAGGCTTCATCACAGGAGGCAAATGGCCAATGTCTATTACCAGCAGCAATAAACAGTAAGTGAACCCTCTGGAAGGATCATCTCACTAGCCCTAAACCATGATAGAGCAGGGGCTTATTCCCCCCCTACCTCATTGAAAACACATGCATGCTTGGCTGAACTGAGCCTACAGGTGTACAGGACTGATGGGAGTAAGAGCTGAAGTAAGCAGAGTAGTAGAAGTGAAGGAGAAGGGACCTCTCCACCACAATGTCACTGTACATGCTCTTCAGGGTCTGTGGAAAGCAGTGACAAGTCTTATTGGAGGCCAGTGGTAGCTGGTTTCCTCCAGGACTGGGAACAGATAGGAGCTGGATGGTCGGATAATGTGCAGTATCTACATGGAAGATTTTATTATTCTCAGCAATTGTAGAAGTCATTCATCTTCTGGTAGCCAGCTCCAGATTCTCTGTGTAGGAGACGACAGTCCTCCAGAAACTGCTGGATAAAAGAAAAAGATCTAGAGAATAGCCCATGAAAAAATAATGTTGTACACTGATGATATTCTTTTATTTTTGGGTGACGTGGACCGGGAGTTTAGTAAATTGATGGGTATAATCAAAAAATTTGGTTATTATTCCAGACTGATAATAAATTGGGAAAAATGACACTTGATGTTATTAGGAGAGGGAGGCAGGATATAGGTTTGGATGTACATGTGCTGAATAGAGATAGTAGCTATAAGTATTTAGTAATAAATATTTCACAAGATTTGGATGATTATGTTAAATTAAATGTATTCCCCCTTTTAGATGATTTGGAATAAAAAAAATTGGATCTGGAGAGGGCTACCATTGTCAATGATATGTCGAATTAATTTGATAAAGATTGTTTGCCTTCCCAAGATCCTTCATTTACTTCAGTGTGCTCCAGTGTCGTTGACTGTTAAGATCTTTAGGATAATAGATAGATTGACGGGGGAACTTATTTGGATGGGAGGCGTGTCTATGATAAGAAAAGAGATTTTGCACTTACCACCCAAAGAGGGGGGAATGACACTCCCTATCTGTACTTTCTTATTGCACAATTTGGTTATATGCGTGGGAATTATATAAATTATATATTGGGATTGAATGAGATGAATTAAGATGATTGAGTTATTAGAATCCGGAGTATGGGGGTGCACAAACACTGATAATCACATTTTTAAGTGAATGGATTGTGTTTGGAAAGAAATAAAAAATTACGGACATAAAAGGGTACACAAATTTCACACAGTTATGGAATAATGTAAACTTGAGAAAAGTACAGAAAATTAAACACTATGTGAATTGGGAGAATAAGGGAATTCGTCTTTTGTGTCACGTGTTTAACGGGGATACAATACCTGTACATATAACCAGAACCCATACCTATACATATAACCAGAACCCATACCTGTACATATATCCAGAGCCCATACCTGTACAGATAACCAGAACCTATACCTATACATATAACCAGAACCCATACCTATACATATAACCAGAACCCATACCTGTACATATAACCAGAACCCATACCTGTACATATAACCAGAACCCATACCTGTACATATATCCAGAACCCATACCTGTACAGATAACCAGAGCCCATACCTGTACATATATCCAGAACCCATACCTGTACATATATCCAGAACCCATACCTGTACATATAACCAGAACCCATACCTGTACATATATCCAGAACCCATACCTGTACAGATAACCAGAGCCCATACCTGTACAGATAACCAGAGCCCATACCTGTACATATAACCAGAACCCATACCTGTACATATAACCAGAGCCCATAGCTGCACATATAACCAGAACCCACACCTGTACATATATCCAGAACCCATACCTATACATATAACCATAACCCACACCTGTACATATAACCAGAAGCCACACCTGTACATATAACCAGAACCCATACCTATACATATAACCAGAACCCATTCCTGTACATATAACCAGAACCCGTACCTGTACATATAACCAGAACCCATACCTGTACATATAACCAGAACCCATACCTGTACATATAACCAGAACCCACACCTGTACATATAACCAGAACCCACACCTGTACATATAACCAGAACCCACACCTGTACATATAACCAGAACCCACACCTGTACATATAACCAGAACCCACACCTGTACATATAACCAGAACCCATACCTGTACATATAACCAGAACCCATACCTGTACATATAACCAGAGCTTTAATTTACCTTGCACGGATAACGGATATTGTTAAAAAAAAACTACGGGAGCACAAGTAGAGGGAGACCCTGTGGCCTGTATATTAGGTGGTATAGTACATTTGGGTGTGCCAAAAACTGAAAATCAGCTAATATGTAGATTACCGTTTTAAGCCAGACTTTTGATGGTAAAGAAATGGATTTTAAAAAAACCACCGTCAGTAACAGAGAGGATTAGATCTGTGGATAATACGCAGGGGCGTAGCAATAGGGGAAGCAGCTGCTTTGGGGCCCAGACCCACAAGGGGCCCCCTCAGGAGGGAGACTAAAAGATTTTATTGTCAGGCCCCCCTCAACAGTATTATACAATGACATTATATACAGTGACACTATAGAAAGCGGATGGAGCGGCTGTCAGGCCTTATCTGGGAGAGCTCAATCTTGACTAGCCACAAGAGTGAGGGTTGCATGTGAGTTCGGGTTTGAGAGGAAGTTTCTGGGGGGGCCCCATTCAAAAATTTGCTGTGGGGCCCAGTTAGTTGTAGTTACGCCACTGATAATACGGTAAAGATGGAAAGAAAAATATACTATAGTAGAGGGAGGAAGGAATGTTTTTTAAAACTTTGGGAACGATGGTTGAATAAGAACTTGGTTTAGGAAGAAGAGCGTTGTTTTTTTTTTTTTTTGAACAGGGGTGGGGGGTGGGTTCTGGGATATAGGTGTTTAAAAATGTGATTAATTTGTGTGCTTTTTTTAAATACAGTTTTTTCTATTATATTAATAAAAATTATTTTAAAAAATAATAAAAAAAAGCCAAAGTAGCCATAGTTAATAAATTAGTGAATGAATACTATCATTTTCTAAAACTACTCGCAAAGAGAAATAGTTCACTATAAAAACCACTAGAGGGCGACAGAGACTATTCTAAAATGGGACCTGTAAAAAGTAACCGCTGATAAGTAACTCGGTAGTGCTCCTGGGGGATTGAAGAATACATAAATCCAATACATATAATAAAAAGCTGAAACCATATCAATTAGAATAGATGTACATGCGTAGCAAAACCATACTGGATTGATGTGGGAGGAGGCATACTAAGTCCACAATATCACCTCTGTAATTTCATTCAACCAGTATGGCTGTATGGTTTGGAGATTATAGATCCAGTACGCCTCCTTTTTCTTTAGGACTTCAAACCTGTTGCATGTCCCTACAGTTAAATATGTTCTATCAGCAAAACACAGAGACAATTAAGGTTGCCATCTTGTTGTAGGGTGCAATGTTCCTTCCACGGGTAACCTTTAAATAGCAGTTAGGAGTTCAGGCCGGAGAACCCCTTTTAGGCCAGGTTCACCTCTCCATTTCATTTGTCAGTTTTTCTGATCCTTTAGAAGAACAGAAAACAACAACAACAAAAAAAAAAAACAATGGATCCTTCATTTTGAACATCCGTTCTGCTCATTTCGGATTGTTTTAGCCATTTCTCTGTGAGATCCGTTATTTTGGACAGAAGAAAACGTCAGGAAATGCACCTACATGCTGTACAGACACTGCACCAGCAGGGGGAGCTGTATAGTTATAACTGACCTAAAAATCTAAATTCTTATTCTACCCCTGCAAGCTCCTTCCATTGCGGTCAGTCATCTCTATCTTATTACATTATGTTGGAAATACTTTTTCAGCCACCGTTTATTTAAAAAGAGGAACAATAAAGTTAATTGAAAAATGAAATCAAACAAATATACAGAGTCAGTGACTTGTAAGGGGTTAAATAAGTCGGAAGACTACACAGCTCCAGATCTTCTCTTCCTACAGCTAAAATACTCATGTCCTGCCGAGAAACCTCCAGAGAGTTTACTTCACTTCTGATTGTGAGGAGCACCATTTTTCCAGTCACCTACAAAGTCGCTTTCCAAACTTTTGAAAAGTCCAAGGAGGAACAATATCAGCAGGAGGCATAAGCCACGCCCATAACTCCGCCCAATGGATATCTATTCACATACAATCCCCACACATAGTGCAGACACTGTAAGAATAGCAGCCCCTTAGTGTTCTCCATGCGGTATTATGCCCATACGTGCCCCCATACATCACAAGGCCACCCCACAGTTGAAGTCTGGACATGCAGCAGCCAGCCTGGGACTGCAGGATACAGGCTGAAATTTTGGGCTGTCCCGCTGGATCTGGAATGGTTAGGGAGCATGGTTTCTGTTGAGTGTTCAAGCATTATATAGTTCCCTGCTGGTTCAGTGTCTGCAAAGTGCTGCAATGTTCTGTGGTAGATCTAGTGTTGAAATCCTTTATTCCACCGCTTCCTGTGGATGAGTTCTGCCTGCAAACGCCCATTTCTCTGTACACCTGGAGAAAACAGATATTTTAGACCATTGTGTACATGTGTTCTGGTCCGACTGCAGGTCTATGGTTCCATAGTCACAGACGCTGAGGACTGAGAATCTCATAAATCTAGAGCTCATCTCTTCTTGGTTCTCTCCATTTGTAGCTGGAGCGTTAGGAGGAGAGGTCTTATCAAAAAGTCTGGGAATTTACCTCATTTGGTCTCAATTGTAGAAATTGCAGGGGGGGGGGTGAGATTTCTGTCGCAGCAAGCTCCCTCCAGCTAAAAACAGAGCCAGAAAAAGTGCACATTGATGCCTCCCCTTCTTTGTGGATGATTAGCAGTAAGGCTGCTTGTAGATGACCCAGAGATGAGCACATGTCCCGTAAATATATACCTCAAATAAATGTCATCTGCTCCCACCCAATTTCCGCTTGAAAACTGTCTCATGTGTACGGAAAATTCCTGACTTTCTCGATGGTAAAAGTCAAGGGGGATAAGGGTCGGAGAGTTGGATTCCATCACCCCAATCCATTTGTTGTCATGAAGGTAAGTCACTGCAAGGAGATGTCGGGTAGTGGCTCTCTCTCCTCTCCCGGTTAAGGACACATGCACTGTCAGTGAGGCTGAGCATGCAGGTGTATGGAGGGGTTGAGAGAGAGATAGTTGTTGGCTGATCACATTTACCAAATACCATAGTGCAGCACAAAATTTCTTCCCAGAAGCTGCCCGTTTGGTGGTCCGCACCAGCTGCCACCTTCTGTCCTCCTCCAATTGTCTATAGTTTAGCTATGGAGGAGGGGGACAAGAGAGTAATGCAGTCACAGCCCAAACCAGCACTACAGTCACCACACTGCCTGGTCATATGGGAGAATACAGCACATACCTCTTACATCCAGTGATGTCGACATTTTGTTTGTTTTCTCTATTCAGAACAGACCACCATGACCACTTCTTTTACCTACATCTCTTCACTGTCGAGTTTGTTACACTGCCATTTTAGATTCTTCTATTTTACATCATCCTCCCCACCTTCTCAACACAAACTCTGCCTTGTCCCAACAGTGTTATCCTAGTGCCACCCAATGCCTCCAAAATATACTGCAAAACAAGTAGTGCTGCCAGTATTAATTCCCCCCAGTAATAGTGCCCACCGTGTTCAAGAAGTTGTCCAGCCTTTACTAAGTGATGGATCATCCTCAGGTCCAACACCTGCATATCAGTTGTTCAGCTGTTGGGGTGCAGAGCCGTCATCAGAACAACACAGAACCATCTACCAGATTGGGGCCCCCTACCAATTATCTAGTGTTAGCCTAACCTAAAGGAAGGCCATCACTTAGTAAATGTTAATCCATGTGCAATCACCCTAAAAAAGTGGATCAAAAATACTGTCATGTGCATGAGACCTAATAATAATGCCCCCTATGCACGTGCAGGAAGAATAATGCCCCAGAGATCCGCCAGTATTAAAAAGGCCCCCCGATAGTGCCTCCACCAATAATAATGTCCCAGTATTAAACCTGTCCACATAATGCCTCCAGTCATACCTGTAAATTATGGCCCCAGTTCTACACGTCCCCTTTGTGCAGGAGGCTTCAATGATGTCATCACTTCATGACTGCCAGCGCCATTCTTCTACCTGACGTCTATGAGGTGAGTAGCAGGACAAGGACACAACGGTCCCCGTGCCCAGCTGCAGTATTCAACTGTATCCCTGTCCTAAAAGGGGGGGGGGGGTTATAAAACTCCCTCCTGCTCAAACTCAACAAGGGAGACATATATACCTGTTCCCTGCAGATGGATATTGGCTCCCGCACTCCCCAGCCTTGGCTTCCTCCCTCAGGTCCCCTACTGTCAACATCTACTTTGATGCCGATGCAGAAAACTGGCTGTAGCCAAGTCCTGACCCCCCTCCCTTGTGTCACATGACCAACTGACATAATGAAAGGGGAGCAGGTCGCCACAGCCAGTCATCAACTGCAGTAGCGCTAAAGCAAGAGACCAGAGTGAAGCAGCAGAGGCTGGGGCATGAGGGAGCTAGGACCCAGAGGCAGGAAGCAGGTAAATATGCTGGTGAAGGGGGGGGGGGAGCGTGGGGGGATAACCCCATCAAATTTTAGTGACCAAACAATGGGAAGCATCAAATCATAAAACCTACCCCCAGGTAAATATATTGTTATGTGACCAATAGAAACTTGGGAACCTGCTGAAACGGTTCTCAGGATCTTATTGCTTCATTAGTTCTTCTTTAGTTCCTACAACCTCAGAAAATGTATTCCCCGTTAATAAAAAAAAAATATATATATATGCTGTTATTCTCCCAAAAACACCAAAATTAAAATGAACATTTCAAAATGTGTTTATTTTATACAAAAATTTGTACAGTGTTTATTCTAAAGTTAAGAAAAAAAAAAGTCTAATGTTTTACGTCTCAAATCACTGCAAACTGTAAAAACAGGCTTTGTATATATTAAAAAAAAATAATGACATTCTCCATATTCTACAGGCATGCACATAGAACAGCCCGGAAAAATTTAAAAAAATAATAAAAAAAAAAAAAATCAATGTACAAGATTTTATTTTACATCCCCAACAGTCAACCTCAGGAAAACCACATCTTCTCACCGCCAGGTCTATGGAGACTTCTCTGCGGGGCAAAGCTCCATGGGAAAAAGTATAGAAATGGCTTCATGTCAGCAAGACCAGAGACTCTGCCAAAAAGGTAGATTAGGAAGTTTATGAAGGATCTGTCAAGGTCAGAAGGTGTTCACCATACGGAGATCTAGAACTTTTGGAATGTTTTTACATTAGATCGGGAGGGGGGGGGGGGGCAGTTAAAGAAAAAAAACTGTGGCCATACAAGATTGTCGTTCCTGGATCCACCAGAGCACCTGGAAAGGATGGCCTATAGACTTGGATACGGAAATAAGGTACTGGCCAAAGGGAATCAGGCACCCAAATTATAAGGGGGTCAAAAACTCCTTAAAAATGGGCAGAATGGGTTAAAAATTAAAAAAAAAAAGTTGCATCTCCAGCCTTTACTTCTATGTTTGGGAGTAGGAAGTGGAGAATACTGGGACTGAAGCAGTATGACCATTGATAGTCAACGTCAAAGAGGATCAGACATGGCTGTATTTATGGGCACATTGAAGAAACAGGCAAGGAATGTTTTCCAGAACATGCTAAAAATTTTCATGGTATGGACATGATCCTTACATTTACTATTCGAAATAGGAAGGATGGGTTTCACCCCCACGAGGTCTGAGGACAGGACAATTATTCTGGTTATCAACGGCCACCACTACTTCCTACAAAAATAGGACTATGCACTAACTTAGAAATAGTTTTGGAGGTCCCCATGAAAATAACGGGCAATGATGTCAGGAATAGCACCCTCATCAGATATTTTTGGAATGGAAACAAAACAAGGCACTGAGTTGGTATAAAAAAAATAATAATAATAATAATGGATAATAACGTCCTGTGTTTGATAGTCTAGTTGATATGACATAGCTTCAGCCGGTCATAAAATCTTTCTCGTTACCCATCATCTTGGAGGTAGCCATTTTGGCAGCTGTTCCAATCTGTATACCACTACATGCAATATGGCCAATAAGGTTCCAGCAGTGGACCTTTTAGTTGCCTTCACACGTGGGGACACTTACATCAGAGGACATTTCATTTTTGAGGCCAACCAAAAAGGTTCCCTTTCATAAAGCTTTTCGCTACACTCAACAAGACCACCGTTTGACTTTTGGTAGACCCTTTCTAATATTGGCCATGTGCGGAGCAGACGCTGTATTGAAAACCTGGCTTTAAGGAGTGAAGAATACAATACATCGTAAAAAAAAATAAAAAATCCAACCAAACATGGCCGTCAGAGATCTGTGTTACATTAGTTTCTTGCATAATTCAGGCTCCTCTCCCCAAAGACAATAGAGACCAATAATCTCATCTCATACGGCCAACCAAGGGATTGGCAAGTTGAAGATAACTTTTTGGGGCTTGTTGTTCAGAAGGACCTCTCCATGTTCAGAAAGAATTTATTGTAGTGTTGCACAACTTTAAGACAATTTTTGAAACTTTTTGAAGAGCGGTAGAAGTGCCAATCCCATGAGATGTTTAATTTGCTAGAAAAAGCTACACATATGGAAGTTAAGGCCATGGAGAAGTCAAGTCACAGTGATGGCCTAATAGTGAGTGCGCCTCCAATATCTTACAAAAATGACACCTTCAGGGAAAGCATTAAAAAGGTATGTAAAAGTAATTAACCAAAAAGACAAAAATATAGAAAAGCATATAAACCATTAAAATCTAAACATAAAAGGAGGCAGGGATGGTGTATTAAAGAGGACCTGTCACCTCTCCTGACATGTCTGTTTAATAGCTCCATGCATTCCCCATCTAATAACAATTCTGGAACAACTATTCTTATGTCTCTATGTTGTGCCATTCCTTTATTATTTGCACTAGAAGTTATGAATGAATTGCTATTTGGCTTCAGTAAAGGAACAGAGGGGAGGAGGCCAGTTGGGGGTGTGTACCTGCACAGACTGAACATGACAGCACTGATTGGCTAGAGTCAGTCTGTGCAGGGACACACCCCCAACTGGTCTCCTCCCCTCTGTTCCTTTACTGAAGACAAATAGCGATTCATTCATAACTTCTAGTGTAAATAATAAAGGAATGGCACAACATAGAGCCATAAGAATAGATGTTCCAGAATTGTTATTAGATGGGGAATGCATGGAGATATTAAAACAGACATGTCAGGAGCTGTGAAAGGTCCTCTTTAAGATTGTATTAGTTAGAGCTCATGACACGACCCTGCACCTACAAGGCCTACAGAGCTACATCTACCCCACCTCCTTATGCTTAGATATGGAAGCGTCTTGGTGCTGGATGAGAAGTGCACTCTTCCAATATTTTATTTTTTTAATCTCCTAGGGCCAAGAGGAACCAAACCCACAGAGATAGCAAACGCCCTTTCACACATCGATTTACTCATTTGTCGACAAATAAGTTAGGTAGTGTAAAAACAACTTTATTTTTTATTATTTTTCACGTCCTTCAGTAGTGAGAAGCTAGAAATGTTAAAGTCCTTTTTATATTAAAAGTGAGACATCACAATAGAGAAAAAAAAATAAAAATAAAAGTAAAATGTTTCTGTAAACACCACATCCTACGGCTTCTCGTCTTGTAGAGAGAAGGTCTCATGAAGTAAAAAACAATTTTTCATTTTTTTTTTTTTTTTTTTAAAAATGATTTTCCGCCACTCAGCAGAATTTAAAAAAAAAAACGGAGCAACGTCACACCAAAAATGTTGTCGGCATAAATAGGCTAATCGATCGGAGTGGGGTTGCAGACTGTAAACGAGATGCCGATGCCGTTAGTGCACTTATACGGTTATCGAGTTAATCCAGAGACACTGGAATGTAAATTTGTCATTTCCTGGTTGGTACCCACAAAACGTGTTGCGCGAAATTAAAACAGGAATTAAAAAAAAATGTTGGAGAAGTGTACGGCGTAATATGTCGGTGAATTTACATCTCAAACCACAATGGCGACGCATTTTTGCAATTTTAAAAAAGTTGACATCCTGCCCAGATATGTAAGAGTACATTTACAGATTTGAAGTTTCTATTTTGTACAAATTAGAAATTTTTTGCAAGTTAAAAAAACAAAATAAAACAAAAAACAAAAACAGTGCCACAGTTTAGTGGTTTTTAAGCAAACCTGCCTGGAATTATAAAAACATTTATGCCAACCATCACGTCACATCTGTCTTTTTGAGGGTTGCACAGTTATGGAGGAACATTTTCTGGATTAAACCACGTTGTTGAGAGTAGGAGGATCTTCTGAAGCACTGCTGAAGGCTGAAGGTGGACCCTGTGAGGAGAGCACCAGGAAATTCATTGGATAGAAAAAGCATCAACTGATAGCCCTTTGTTTTTGGCACCAAACATTTGTATCCCTTGACGGCCTTGGCTGGTGAAGATGTTAAAGGAGAGGTCCTGAAGAAACTCCAGAGCAGGTAGTCTTTCTCGTGAAGTCTCGACTGATGCAAACAGTAGTAGATCTCAATTATTGCCAAGATGGGAAATAACGCCTATAACCAGACAGAAGCACCGGCTCTGTGGAGAGTCACTGAACACCCTGGAAGCTGGAAGAATGAGGTCGAATTCCCTTCAAAAAAATGGAAGTAACGAGAACTCACGTGGGTCCTTATATTCTGATGGGCAAAACAGAAATGACGTTAACACTAGTTCCTGTTGGTGCATACCCAAGGAAGGCATGTTGAGGTTTTGTAAAAAGTCAACTTTAGAATTCGTAGAAAGCCATCAAGTAAGAAAGAGGACCAGAGATGTACAAAAGTTTTGGCCACCTTTCCTTTGTATTCCCTTCCTTCACGGTGAAGGTCCTTTGTTTCAAACTGAGGTCTCTGACTGAAGCCTCATTACAAATTTATGTGATTTGGGGTCTACAAATTCTTCCGAAAGCTTAAAGAAGGGTATCTTTTTGGTGCTGACCACCAAGCTGAAATCTTGACGCTTTAGAACAAACACAACACCATCTTTCAATCCATTGGTTACTGGTTCCTCGCTGACCAAAGTCCACTGTTTAGCCAGCCAACGGTCTTTGTGATACTGGATAGTTGGTCCTGGACCCAAATACCTCTCGAGAAAAGCCTGTAGAGGCAACAAAAGAGAAGTCATGTAAAATGCATGGATAAGTCCTTCTAAAAAAGGAGACCTGGTAGTTGACTTTTGGGATCAGTTCTACAAGTTATGTAATTTGTAAATTTTACACCAATATAACTTCCGAAACTACTTGGATGTCCTAGAACTGCCTATCAATTGCTGTCATAATGATGCAGGAAGCCATTAAGAACTAAACACAAAGCAGGGGCGGACATAACGCCTGTGCAGCCGGTTCAGCTTCACAGGGGCCCAGGACAGGAGGGGGGGCCCTTCTTGCAGGCGGCATCAGAAGATGAGTGATTCCATTGTGGAAGCGCTCATCTCTATATTCATCTGTATCACCGTCCTCAGGACAGCGATACAGATGAATAGTGCTGGGGCAGGGGAGGGAGAGGCGTCTCCCTTCCTGATTCATCTGATAGGCTGCCGGCACTAGGCCTGCAGCCTATCAGAGGGCGAGGCAGGCGGCGCGATGACTGGGGACAAGGGGAGGAGCACTATACAGGAGTATTTTATACTGGCGCAAATTATAGGGAACAATGCGGCTCAACTGGGGGCACTAAGAGGGTTTTTTGGGCACACAGTAGGGAGCATTGTCACACGTTATGAGGGTATTATGGGGACATTGGCTCTACTGGTGGCACTAATTATTTCTATTTGGACTTTGGGGAGCACTATTACTGTGGGGGGCACCCTGTCACGGTTTCAGCTTAGAGTTATTTTTGGGGAACATTATGGTTACACTGTTAGTGTCAGGGACACTATTTCCTGGGCGCAGTTATTTTTTAGAGCACTGTGCGCCAATAATTACTGAAGGCGGTACTATCTGTGGAGCACAGTGTCTCAGTATTAGGGGTGGCAGGATGGGGTGTTCAGAAGGTGAGAGGATGATGGAAAAGTAGGAAACCCTGTCTGTCAAACTCCGCAGAGAGAAGAGGTGGCTGAAAGAAATTATCATGGTGGTCTGGTCTGAAAGGAGAAGATGAGGACAGAGAACATCTACATCAAACGATAGATCACTGGATGTAAGAGGTATGTGCGCTGTATTAGGCTACTTTCACATCTGAGTTAGTGATTCTGGCAGGCTGGTCCAGCAGATATCAGCCTGCCGGAATTCACCGGCTCCGGCACTGCTGGATACAGAATGCCTGCCGGCTCCATTAACTATAATGGGGTCCAGCAGAGATCTGGCCATAATCTGGCAAAAATGCAGAGAATTAGCAGGACACACACTGCTGAGTGCCTGAGTCTGTGTCCGGCCAATTCCTTGCATTTTCTGCCGGATCAGGAGGCCGGAGCGTAGTGCTGCATGTGTGAAAGTGGTCTTACCTGTATGCTTTGCAAGTTTCGTATTGCTGTATGTAATATAAGGACACCATAGCTGCGGTTGTGAATTTGGTTTGGGGGGGGGCAGGGGGGCCCTCTGCTGTCTGTGTCCGCCCCCGACACAAGGGATAGGTATATGACAACCAAAAGTTTTAGCCAAAACACACGGGCCTGAAGGGTTAGACCTGATCAGGAGCATCATCTGCTTATGTTGTACTCCACAAAAGTAGTGCTCAAAATCTGTTCTGGCTATCAAAAACGTAAACTTTATAGCACAACAGTCCTCACCGAACCAGAACCAAAACTTGTATGAAACTTCACCACATGGGAAGAGGAACTGCAATAGTAAACTTTTTAGAACATTTTAGATGCCTGCTGCAATCAACTTGGTTTCAATCCAAACTAAAATAGATAATTATGATATTTTTAAAAAATATTTTTGAATTGTTTTTGGTCTAAATGAAAAAAATTATAGTAATATGGAGACAGGTGGACCACTTGTTGCACATAACATAACCACAGCAGCCTCCGAGCAGACAGGTGCCTGCGACAAGAAGCTGCATTAAATATTCAGTGGATAGAAAAAAAAAAATTCCAAGGAAGCGAACTCCAGCATAACTGGTCGACGGAAACATAAGCTAAGTGTTTACTATCTGAGGAATGGTTGTTTTAAAAGGTCTCAGAGCTTTTCACGGCCCATTATTAAAGGCTTCGGGGTGCGATTCACACATCTGCTCAGCGTATGACAAAGGCTTCTGCAGAGAGCTCGTAATTAAATATGAATGAAAGATGTGAATATTTAATAAAATGTGAGCGCGAGGTACAGTAAAGCCTGACTGCGGGATATCAATAGCTTTGTTATCCTACGGGAGAAGATACGTTGTAGTTCAGTCTAGTGAACACTAGGGGGCATGCTTGTATCTTAAAGAAGGAGAACATAACATATCACATTACTGATTTACAGCTACATAGGGACTGGGTTTAACAACTTGTCCTACACAAGCTTAACACCTCTGTGGGAACGGTTTCACAGGTCATATCTGAAGTACATAGAGCGGCATCTGGTAACACTGACACTCAATGGGAAACAGGAAGTACAATCCAAAATATTCAGAGCTGGATTTCCCAGGTTTATTACCACCTAGGAATTCAAACTAAGGGCAATTAAGTTAACAATTCAGGAGTCCAGGTTTTGAGTGTTGGACACCGCCGGAGTTCCCAATTTGAAGATGCCAAACAAGGCATCAGATCATTAAGTTATGGGCGAGGGGATGATTTAAGGAGTTAACAGAGGTTCTGCAGTTACTACACAAGCTAATTAGAAAAGCTTCTTTGAGAGATGAAGCACAAGAACCTTTGTTAAAGGGGTATTCTCATCTTAGACAATGGGGGCTACATCGCTAGGATATTCCCCCCATTGTCTTATACGTGCGGGTACCATCGCTGGGATCCACATCTATATCGAGATCGGAGGGGGGAGCGCTGCGCCACCACCAGGCACAGCTCCCCCGCTGTGCTCACAGAAATGAATAGGAGAGCACTGCGCAAGCGTGGCCACCGCTCCCATTCATTTCTATGGAGCCGACGGAGATAGCCGAGCCAGCGCCCTCCTGTACTTTGGGGGCTCCGTTCTGGATATAGGTGCGGCTCCTATAAGATAACGGGGGCATGTCCTAGCGATAAAGCCCCCATTGTACAAGATGAGAATACCCCTTTAAGGAGGTTCCACGAAGATGCCACCAACCAAATTTTCAATCGACATAATCGGGCCAAATAAACAGAACGTGGTGATCGGGGATACACTGACAACTAACCTTTGGAGTCATATCGTGAGTGAGGCAGAACTCCAGGTGCTGCAGGATGCTGTCCATGGTGTGGTACGGCTGTTGTTTCGTTGTCCGGAGATACTTCTGCATGGCTCTGGCCATTGAGGCGAATATAGCCTGGGCAGCCTCCCTGGGGTCCATGATCTCACGTGGGTTTTTCTGGTCCTCTTCCTGTAGCCTCTTAATGTGAGTGAAAGCTTCTTCTACAGCAACCACCAACCTAGGACGGAAGAGTTATTCATGTTACAAAATGATGATTATGTAGAGCTCCTATGTGTCACGGGCAAATCATGTATAAGACTGCTGGGTTTTGGTGGTGGCCGAACTCCACGACTGCTTGTAATACCTTCATATCCTCTATGAGGAAAGACCTACATCTAATAGTTCCCAATGGTCAGAAGGATTGGACTCAACAAACATCAGGTCCATTCACACGTCCTGTTTTTCTTTCCTGATCCGATCCGCAAATCATGCAGATAGGATGCGGATCCATTCATTTCAATGGGTCCTGAAAAAATACTGTCCGCATCCGTTATGTTCCGTTATGCAGATCCGCAAATAAGATAGAGCTTGTCCTACTTTTGTTCGCATTATGTGGTCAATGGGTCTTCAAAAAATGCGGATGATATGCGGAATGCATCAATATGTCATCCGCATATCATATCCGCATATCCGTGTTTTTTTTTGCGTGAACACGGATCCGCAAAAAAACGGATGAAAATCTGGAAAAGAAAAATACCGAGGTGTGAATGGAGCCTTAGTAAGAATTCCTGGCCTGATGTCACAATATTGAAGAATGCCTTGGATCTTCACCTGCACATGAGGGTTACCACAGGACTGGACATGGTGGAATCCGAATTATTAAAAACTTATATTGGTCACCTATCTTTGGGATCCATTTCGTTCCCCTCCATCATCTCTAAACAGACTGAGAATTTGCCGACACCTATAACCATCATTGCCGCTCTCAGTAGACATCTGTCCTAATAAACTGAGGTAACCTGAAGGCAACAAGCTGAGCTTTGGAGCGTCGAATCATCCTAAATTCCAGGGCTTTGCTTGTTGCCGGTGACAATTATTATAAGTGAGAATGACATCTATCTATGCCGAGATTATCATTAAGAGGTGGATGATGACAGATGAAGCTGCAGGTCAGCGCAGGTCTACGAGTCGACACCAATAAGAAGTGTAGGGCTCACCACTGATCCCAGAATTAGTGATCTACATTAAAACTGGTCACAGAAGCTCCACACCGGGGCAAAATCAGGGTTTTACATACATGGAGAAGACCTTTACATAGTTATTACAGTGGGGTAAAAAAGTCCATCACCCAAGGGAAAGGGGAGGACACAAATGTTAGAAAAAGTGGAGCAGTGGAGATTTCTAATCATTTCGATTACTTTTAAGAATTCATCAGCTCCTGCTGTGACCACGTCCTGAGGTGACTAGTCCATAGAATCACACTTCTACAGTATACAATCCATTACGAGTACCCAAATTGTTTCAATTAACAGAAAGCCGTCTCGGGTATTAATTGGAGCCACCCATATAATTCTTACCCATTAGTCATTTTGTTATTTGTGAGCCCCATTTTTGTTTTTTTTTCAGGTGGTCACGGCCTCGCCCATGTTGGCACCACTGACTCTAAATGCATTATAATCCTGCTAAAATGGCAACCTGAAAACAAATTGCCAAAGTTAAGGTTCTCATGTCCAAGTATTTCCGTCTTTGGGTTCCTGGACAAGGTCCATCTGGAAACAGGACTATGGAATGAAACCAAGATGGTAAAACCTGGGCTACGTGGTGCCACTGATCATGTAATACAGAGCCGGCCTTAGGGTGGATGATGCCCTGGTCAGTACCTTCTATTAAAGAAGAACTCCTGCAAAAATGTTTATTCTGTGACCTGTTAGAAAGGTGCATGATATAATCTGTAGTGAATGTCATCTTCTCATCAGAAACTGAAATTGAGAGTTCCCCCTCTCTTCTTATTGTAGCTGGGTCATGTGACCAACTCCCTGACCTCCAACTGACCCAGGACAGGAAGCCAGTAACTGCTCTATTCATTCCTATGGGAGCCTCACTTTCAGTCTCATAGGAATACATAGAGAATTAGACTTCCTGTCCACACATAAGTCTCTGTGTTATCTGGCGAATCTGATTCCTAGTCACATGACACAGATAAGAAAATTCAGGATGATATAACTCAAAAATTCAGCTACTGGTAAGAAAGATGACATCATGAACATTTCTAGCAGGACATGGAATAACATTTTTTTGTGGGAGCTCTTCTTTAATAACCTTCCCTTATGGGTTGCCGTATAGAGCTGACATAATATACGTTGTGCAAATAACCATACACTGATGAAATAATACTGCAAAACCGTTAACTATTAAGTTAGGAGGTCTTGCATTAGAGCTTCCAGCTTTTACCCTTAGCCGACAATGTATTTCATCCTGGATATAGCGGTAAAATAAACCCATATCAATCAATCAATCGCCGATCGCTGAGGAAGCATTGTGCTGGGACTGTGGACATACCTTGCTTTCCTCTTCCGCACTCTCCGCTCATGTTCGGCCTCCTCATAATAATACTCATTGTGGCTGTTGTCTCTCCTCCTGGCGGCAGCGGCTATCACTGCCCGGGACTGTCCTGTTGAGTTATTTGTAGAATTTTCTATATATATAAAAAAAAGTCAGAGTTAACAAAGAAGAACCATCTTCAACCCCAACTAGAGAATATTAGATACATCTTAGAAAGGAAGGGAGGACTTGATGGGAAGACTGAGGCAAGAGATGGAGAACCTGGTGAGTTGTAGATGAGATTCGAGTCACCATTAACTAGGCCTCTGGTCTATTGAACAACATTGAAGAAATAACTTCAAAATGGCAGCGCTGCTGAACTAGCAATCACCTTGACGGTCCACCACCCTGGAGAACTGAGAAGTATGCATTATGAAGAAAGTCACTGTGTGTAAAAAATTTATAAGCTATAGAATGTTTTTGAAGTTCCTGTCGATGAAGCACACACACGTTATGGATCTTCTATGGAAGAGCCAAGGGCTTGAGGGATAGGGGGCCAGGTATTGATCATGTTCCACACTACATCCAAGATAATAACATTTCTCAAGACAGGGAACCTAGTTTCATACATGAGATGTGTGGCCTCTCAAACCTCAGATGTCTCAGTGTTATCTTTAAAGCTTGTAGTATACATACTTCCAAGATGGCAGCTTGAAAAACAAAGGGCTCTCAAAAAGTTTCTTCTAAAATATATTTAAAAGGGCTTCTCCCACAAATAATGTAAAAAATGAAAATCAGACATCATATAGTACATGACAGCCTCTTTCTAACAAAGCTAGAACCAGCCCTGTACCTCACATGGGTCCAGAGATCTCCACATTCATTGCTCTGCTAGATTTATATCAAACTGACAGCTCAAGGGGATTGTCTTTTCTGCTGCAGCTAAGGGGGCGTGCCCATGCTCCACCTATCACAGCTCAGGGGGCGTGCCCATGCTCCCCCTATCACAGCTCAGGGGGCGTGCCCATGCTCCCCCTATCACAGCTCAGGGGGCGTGCCCATGCTCCCCCTATCACAGCTCAGGGGGCGTGCCCATGCTCCCCCTATCACAGCTCAGGGGCGTGCCCATGCTCTCCCCATCACAGCTCAGGGGGCGTGCCCATGCTCTCCCCATCACAGCTCAGGGGGCGTGCCCATGCTCTCCCCATCACAGCTCAGGGGGCGTGCCCATGCTCTCCCTATCACAGCTCAGGGGCGTGCCATGCTCTCCATCCAGCTCGGGGGGTCTCCTCCCTATCACAGCTCAGGAGGTGCTGTCTCAGCTCTCCCTATCACAGCTCAGGGGGCGTGTCTCAGCTCTCCCTATCACAGCTCAGGAGGTGTGTCTCAGCTCTCCCTATCACAGCTCAGGAGGTGTGTCTCAGCTCTCCCTATCACAGCTCAGGAGGCAGTTAAAAGTTGAAACTGAGCATGTGCGGCCTTCTTGGTGAATAGGTCAAAGAAATAAGAATTAAGTGGTCCTATACAGATACATGTTATTGAATAACTCAGTAGCTGTACAAAATGTTTAATGACGTGCAATTACAAAAGTATTCAGATCCAGGTGCTGGTTTGAAAAATGTAGAATATTTTTTGTGGGACCTTGCCAGTACAGACAAAAATGTATGAAGGAATGCTCCATTGTCACCATTCAAGGTCCAGAACAAAAGCATGTGCACTGGTAAAATGAAATGAAGCCGACATAGGTGGCACTAAAGAGGAAGCTTTCTTCCACCTTAGGAGGGCCAATTTACACTTTCTTTTTCCCGGGAAGTGTTGTCTGCCATGTAAGACTTCCTATGCCAACTGGTGGTCTGCCCAAGGAGAAACAATACCCATGTAGACTTATGTGGTGGTCATGTAATTACACTGTATATGTGCAATACTGAGGACCCCTATAAGGATCATTTTGGCAGAGCCCCTCTAGTAATTTTAAGCTCAATCTTAACCCCAAGGTTTCATGGTATAATTATTGTATGAAGTACTATCATGTTGAAGTCTATGACGACAACGATGAGCACTCACATTACAATCCCTGAAGGGGTTAACAGAGACTTAATATAAAAAGGCAGCCTGAAGTGTCAAGCTATATTTCAAGTCAGCAAAGAAACTTAATGAGGCCCCAATGCCTGTGACAGGCAAGCTTTGAAGTTTCTGAAATTCATGGTTTGATATTCAGCTCACAGTGCCCTAAAGGGGCGGGAGGTGGAATTCTGCAGCCTCTATAATAAAAGGGAGGCCCCCTCCTCCCAAATCTATTTATTACTGCAGTCTAGTGTTGTAGACCGTTCTGGAGGCCATAGAAGTGAAGAGGGTGGGAGCAGCTACCCCAAGTGATAGAAGACCGGACTGATCATCTTATACAGAGCTGTACAGTGCCTTCTGTGTCATCTAAGTATTCCCATGGCTAAAGAATGGGGAACTGGACCCAACGTGAAGAGTCATTGCTTGGTTATTTGGCTACCGGTGAAAGATCCAATAAATCTGGTTAAATCCAACATGTGGACTTGGACTAAGGCTACTTTTACACTAGCGTTGTTTTATTCCGGTATTGAGTTCCGTCATAGGGGCTCAATACGGGAATAAAACGCTTCAGTTTTGTCCCCATTCATTGTCAAATGGAGGCTCCTGAAAGCATTCCGTTCCGTCTTCAGACCGGAGAACAAACCGCAACATGCTACGGTTTTCTCTCCGGTCCAGGCATCCGCACCAAGACGGATCCGGAATGACCCCCAATGCAAGTCAATGGGGACGGATCCGTCTGGTGTGACACAATAGTAAACGGATCCGCCCTCCATTGACTTTCAATGGAGTTCATGACGGATCCGTCACCTTGCCTTTTCCCTGTCAGCTCCCTCCAGCAGGGGGCGCTGTCACACAGCTGTCTTTCACACGAAGTGGGGCCGCAGGAAGCTTCCTGGACGATGTGGGGAGGAGCTGGAACTGCGGAGAGCCCGGGAGGGAACACAGGAGGCGGCCTCAGCACAGTATATATATGTAAGTAACCCCCCCCCTCCAATGTCTGACAAGTTCCGGCCCCACATGTGCACCTGCGGCAGCACGGATCCGGCGGGACCCTTCACCCGCCGGATCGGTGCTGCCGCTAGTGTGAAAGTGGCCTAAGTAATATGATCTCTTGTAGAGTCTTAAGGTGACCATACACTTCTGAGAACTGGTGGCTGACTATCTTACTCAACCTACAAAGGAGAGGAGAGTAAGCTACCGTACTTCTATTGGGAGACAGTCAGAACACGGCTCACAGATGGTCGGCCTGTCCTGCCAACGCTGGCCAAGATTAATCTCATGTATGGTCACCTTCAGAGGTCCAAATAGTCCATTGAACCAGTCAAGGTTCACACCAGCGTTTCTGTTCCATTACAGGAAGGATTACAAAGCTAATGGGGTTAGGGTATATCCCACCTCCAGTAATTAACAGACTACCATAGTTTACAGCCGGATACCGCTGGATCCCCATTGACCATAACGGGATCCGGCAGCTTTCCGGCATAAATGTTGGCTTTCAGCCGAACACAATGTTACATGTAGGGTTATTTTTCGGCTTTATGCCCAGAGAGCAGAGAGATCTCATTATGATCAACTGGGATCTGGTGGTGCCTGGTAGGATCCAGTTGTGCCGGATACGGTAACTTCGGTAATCTGTTCCTCTGCTGGAATAGACTACCAGAGGTGGGAACCTACCCTCACATGCTGACACTATCTCACACAGGGTGTCCGTAGATGTAAAATTTGATCGGACCAATACATCAGCCAAATTGAGTTTTTCCTTCAAAATGCCAAAAAGGGAACAAAAAAAAGTAGATTCACCCCCTGCATAAAGACTAAGGTGTGTAGGCTACCTCACCCAAACCAGATACAACCAATCCCAGAATGGACTGAATCCAACTTTACCGAAAACAGAGACTGAAAAGAAGCGCTTCTAATGCTTATGGAGTGGAGTTGTAGTAGAAAAGTCAACCCCAACTCATCACAGAAAAAAATACCTAAAATGTTATTCAAGACCTAAATTATCACAAACTGCAAACGACAATGTCAATGGTGACACGGGATCATATAGCACAGGTTAGAGGACATCAGGTGAAGACATTAAGGAGAAGACTGGGGAGGAACATCTCACCCTCGAGGGAGTAGACCTTGAAGCCAGACATTTTCTTGGACAGGATGGATTTTGGCAGGTTCAGGAGAGCAGGGTTGTAGACAGGGAAGTCGTGATAATAATTTTCCAAAATCCATACAGCAACTCGTTGGATACTGTGAGAGGAAAACAAGACAGGGTAGGACCAGGTGCCAAAAAAGAAAAAGAAAAATGTGCGTTGGGAAGGAGGAAATAAGGAGACATAAGGAGAATACGGAAGGGTCATGGGAAGCAATGAGGAAAAGAAAGACATTACAGAAAGAGCTAACGTGAACAAATATGGCTTCCACTTAATAGGGAAATGCACCACCCTGATTTCATCCTATTCATGTGTACCAATCCAGCTCATCTGGAGAGAAAACCATAGGAGTCCGCAGAACATGTCCATGATCCCGGTCATCTCTCCCCACCACCACCTAGGATTTGATGGATTCCATAAAAATAAGATATAGATTCCTCTACATCTACCTGAGGGCAGAGGACGTCTATATCCATTATGGACCTAGTGGGGTAATAGACACCATAGAGGCAGACTGGGAACATGCTATGAAAGTGTTTGGAATGAGGTGGCCTTGTCTTTTGTTCCATCCCCTCTTCTACTTAATGTTGAGAACGTCTTTGGCATACCTCTCAACCGTCCCGGATGCAGCGGGACAGTCCCGGATTACAGTGGCAGTCCCGCTGTCCCGGTATGGGTGAGGTATGTCCCAGTGACTGGCAGCTCAGTTGCCTGTGTTGTGATGAAGCAGAGAGCCGGAATCGGCTCACTGCTTCATCCATAATCCCTCCCGTCCCCCTGCAGACTCTCTGTACCTCCCTTCTGCTCTCTACACCTTCGGTATGGGAAGGGGGCGGGGCCTGTAGTCAGTTAGCCTTGGCTTCGCCCCCTCCAGACTAGAGAAAATGATCTCCTGCTGGGGATGCTGCTAGGAAGAAGGTAAGTATATGTTTTTAATTTTTTTTAATTTTTATGTGAGTGGCACAGTATGGACATATTACCGGGGGAGCACAGTATGGGCATAAAACGGGGGGGGGGGGGGGGGGGGGGGGGTCACAGCATTACTGGGGATCACAATATGGGCATATTTCTGGGGGTACAGCTGGGCATATTAATGCGGGCACATAATTGGGGAATAATTACTAAGTGGGACAGTAAGGGGACTGGGTGGGATTAGGTGTACAGTTCTGTTTTGGGCGGAGTTAGAGGCGTGGCCTAGTGCCAAAAAAAAAATTGCAATTTGTTCCTCTCTTTCTCCGTAGTTGGGAGGTATGCTTTGGTGGCGAGCTAGCCCATGGATCATAAAGACGGTGAAGGGTGTAAGAAACACTCCCGCCTTGAGGGACAAGTTCTGACTACATACCGGGCCTCATTTTGATTATTACTATGGGATTCGATCTCTTCTAGGTACGACGCTGCTTCTAACATCTATAGAAGGTAACACCTATACAACTGCAATTCTCCTTGTGATATACTAATCTTTGGAAAAAATTCTCAAAAACGCCCTTTAGGCACAAAATTCTGGAGCCAGAGAAAGATGCAAGAAAAATTCCTAAATTTTATGGAGACCCATTAAAACAAGGCCAAGAAGACATACACAGTGTTGTGGGTGGAGGGGGGTGCATTTCCCATTAGAAAATAGAAAAGCCATCAAGCTCTCACTACTATTGAACGTTTTACAATTTTTTTTATTTTAAATCCGTTCGGCTGCACAGCCTAGTAAACACAGACAAGGAGATGTTGGAGACACATTGACTTGATGAGAAAGCCGTGGCCTCCTCTGAGCACATTACCAATGACATTTGTTATTTTTTCCCCATTTACTACTAGTAGATATATCTTACATTACAGCTTTTGCGGAGCTTGTAAAAAATTCTCCCTGAGGTTACCATGGCAACTCTTTTAATGATGCAAAAACTTTTGTCACTGATACACTGACAGAGCACAAAAATAAACACAGTCTCATCCGTTTCATCACTCAAAGCTAGGACAAATCCTGCTTTTAGAGCCGTGATCGCAACGGTCTCCATAGGATCCAATTCTAGATAATTCCATCAGTTTTCACCATTACCGGTCAGTCCCACCTGTAAATCTCAAGGCTGAACTGACTGACGTTATAAATCCGGTCAAGCATGGTTGACTCTCGTAATCGAGCCTCTCCAATGTAAATTTCACGCTAATGGATCATTTAAAGTCAATAAACAGGTAGAAGACTGAAGGGATCGTAATTCTAGACTTCAGCACCTGAGCAGTGAAATGTGCCAAAACTTGCTCTGAGAGAGAAGATTGCTTTCGAGGACACAGAAGGTCCAGCGACCATACTGGAAATTTTAGGATTATAATTAGTTGTTCTCCACGTGGCTTACCTTAAGTGGCCAACATTGTAATGTCTGCTGGCTCCATCCGTGGACCTCACGACCTTAATGGTGAACTGAGGTTGGAGTTGTCTCAGCTCCAGCAAGACAACAGCCAAGTAGTGAACAAAGAGAAGAGCATCCACAAGCGATACGGCATACTGTACTATCCCCTGGTAATTCCTCTCCGCCGTCGTCAAGATACGGACTGCGTAAAAAAGCCAGTAGGACACCACCAGCAGAAATATGAGGACCATGATCAGAGCCCGGAAGACAAAAACCCGAGGGAAGAAAGCTTTGGGGCGACGGAAGAAAAGTGCCCAGCTGCCAACGAGAAGGATGAGGAGTTTGAAGGCCACTGAGATAAACAGACCCTCACAAGGCGTACCGCAGGCTTCCAGATCCCACGGTAAAATTTTGGGCAACAGCATAAAGGCTATAGGGGTCAGGAACGAGATGAATGCTAAAGCTCCACCAATGATGACCCCAAAGTGCCGGGAGCAGTCCAGGTTGGCACTGTCCTCCATGTCCTTAGTAATACGTGTAATGTCATCGTGGGATATGCTGTGTTCGGATGTCCCAGTGACGACTGTAGTCGTTTCACCCCAATTGTCATCCTGTAAATAAAAAAATGACAGAGTAAGTTTTTGAATTTTTCTTCTTGTAATTTGCACGAGGTCGGTTCTCTGTCAATTAGATTTATGTTTTGCATTGTCTGAGTATTAGAAACAGGCCTAGTTCTCATAACTGAGTGAACAAGTCTTACCCTGTCACCTGGAAGGGCGGCCAGTTCCACAGCCTCCAGTCATTTCATTGTGGAGGGAGTTGGGAATAATCTAGGTAGAACGCTTCTCACCTTCACTGGCTCCAGTCTTTAGTATCACGCCTTAGTTACATCTTACATGACGTTATCCCACGCTGTCAAACACCTAACTTTTGTAGACGATACAAAACCTCAATTTGGGGACAAATATCGGCCAAAATTGCCAAGGAAGATTCAACTGAACGGTTGAAATCAAGAGTTTAGGGTGAACTTCACTGCAGTGTATGTACAGCTTCAGTCAACTGATTGTCTACAACGCATGATGTCCCATAATGTAGTTCAGCCGGTCTTATGTTGTATCATGCCTGGTCCGATACATTCTGTTTGTGCCCTCCCCCTATAATGTACTGTCAAAGTGTAAAGTTACCTGTACCATTCTGCAGAATGCCTAAATAATGCTTCCATACAGTTACCTAAATAACATTGCTTTACAGGCCGCCTGTCAGGCCGTGCCTCGGGCACAGATTTGCAGGAAGCTCAGTATGAGACCTGGAAGTCTTCATAAGGCCGTAGAAGGCAGAGGGAGACGAGTGCCTCTTTCTCTTCCTCTAAATTGCCGCCCTGATGGGTTAAATGACTGGGATAGAATTTATTATACAGCCAACACCAGCCAGAGTGGGATCAGCTGATGAGGGTACCATGACAGCACTATACAGGGACATTTTATACTGGCACACATTAGGATGGCCACTTTGGGGCAGAGGAGCACTATGAGAGCATCTACTGGGGGTGCTATATAGAGGCATTTTATACTGGCATACATTATGGTGGACACTACGGGGGAATGGAGGGAGATTAGCACTATGGGGGTATATACTGGGGGGCGCTAAATTGATTTTATACTGGCACACATTATGGGGGAAATGGGGACATTAGCTCAACTGGGGGCACTAAGAGGGGATATTTTTGTAATGGCACATAATGGAAAAGTAGGAAACTAAGAAGTCTGTTTGTCAAACTCTTCAGAGACAAGAGATGTCTGGGAGAAATCATCATGGTGGTCTGGTCTGAAAGGAGAAGATGAGGAAAGTGCCATGTACATCAGAATGTCACTGAATGTAAGAGGTATGTGGCTCTGTTTTGTAGCGATTTATGTAATGTTAGGAGGGAATTTGGTATGGGGGCCCTTATTTCAATTTTCAAAGGGGGCCACAGAAAGGCTAAGTGCACCCCTGCACCACCAATCACGGAAATAAGGGTACCAAGTGAATGGAGCAGAGGTCAAGCATGTGCCAGAGATAGCAGAGCACATGCTCCATTCAGAGGATAAGTAACACTTCCATACAGCTGCCAAAATTAGAAATATTTTATCTGCTGCTGCCATCACCACCACAGGCTACAAAATACTATACAGTATAATAAAGCACCATACAGTGCTTATGTACAATAAGACAGGACCTGCGTGCCTCCAGCTGTTACCAAACTACAACTCCCAGCATGCATGGGCAGCCTACAGCTATTTGGGCATGCTGGGAATTGTAGTTTTGCAACAGCTGGAGGGCTGCAGGTTGAGCATCCCTGTAATAAGATTGCGCTATTGGTGTGTATACAGGGGTATAAGTTTATATAGAACTGTGTATGGCGGTATTTTCTGCAGTGTATGGTGGTAATAGCTCTATACATATAGTAACTGAATAACAGTGCTGTGGTATCCCTACATACAATTAGTATTCAGAATAGTGGAGAGCACGAGCACTGGCCATCTGTGGTACTCCTTCAGCAGAGAAAGCCAACGTGCCCTCCTTGGGGTGGCCCCGATTCATCCCTTTACAAATCCAATTGTAATGGAGCTAAGAGAAGTAGATTTGTACCGAGCGGCCGGATAATGCAGTTCCCACAGTAGGCTCATGGCTGTAGGACATTGTCTCTTCCTGCCCTTGACACGACCGGGAAACAATGACATCACCGCCGCCCAATAGCAAAATCCTGACAATTACCCTGCGCACTGAGATGCGACTTTGGATCAGCTCATTAACTCTCCCTGGCAACCGTCCAGAGATGCACAGGTCCGGGGCACAGCTCCCTTACACACCCAGCTGCCTGTTAATATTAACCCTGCAGGGCGACGGCTTTTGGAAGGGGATAGATGGCGCAAAAATCAATAAACCCTTCTGCTAATTACCTCTGCAAACACTCATGGAGGCTAATTAGTGACGGGGGCTGTCAGGCGTTAGGAGAGGGGGTGGCAGGAATGGTTGCCACTCTACAGGGCGATAGGCTGTCAGAGAACGCATCTACATTTTATGTTGGAAGCTGAGGGGTTAAGTGGTTGTTTGCCATGGAATACGGAAAATCCCATGATGGAAGATCACTGCCGTCACTGAACAACGCTCAGCCAGTCAGGAGGGAAGCAAAAATGGAAAATGTACTGGGACGTGCGGACGGTTTACATTTCTAATACAGACTTACCCTCTCTTCTCCTCTCGTGGACTCATTGTCTAACAAAGGTTCTCCAGGAGCTTGAATAGTGACGGACTTATCTCCTCGGCTGCTGCCGTCCCGGCTTTTAGATCGGTGTCTTTCCCTTCGATCTCTACAAAAGAAAAAAATATATATTTATGAAAAACAAACAAAAACACAGCAAAAAGGTCACACTAAAGTTACAAAGGTTTAGGAAAACCCTATTAGGAGAATTCTGGGTCCACAGGGGAGGATAGCATGCTCTGGATCCTCATCCACTTACCAGGAATGGTAGTTACAGAGACCCTGGAGCACCGGGCAGGTCCATGCATTACATGGATTGTCCACTTACTTAGGCATACAAGTGACTTGACGTGCCAAGAAAAGTAGTCGACTTTTTCTTGGTTTAACTTGGCCAGGAAAGGTACAATAAGGCCACCATTTATTAAGATTATGAACAAAACATATAAAAGACACTAGTTTTGGAAAGAAGAATGTCCCACCTGTGTTTGCGCGAGCTCCGGGACTGCCCAGATTTATACGAGTACCCAGAATATTGGGACTCGTTGTCCATGTTTTCAGAGTAACGACCTTTGTGGCGATCCACGATTACGGTTTTCGGTTTCCCAGAACCTGGAACTGCAGCCAACACCGCTGCGGCCTCTTTCAGCACAGGCTTTTTCAGGCCAAAAGGCGCCGTCAGAAAATCGACTTTCACCTTGAGGGACTCTATTTTGATTGGCGGTCTCGGTCCGTCTCATAAGAAAAATAAGGGGACCTAATATAGGAAAAAAAATACAAAACAATCACTTAGACAAAAAAAAAACAAAACACATTCCACATCATAAGCCAAGCTCTTCATATAGGTGTCAGTAACCAATTTTACATTTTTTGGCAGACCAACAGGACCTTTCATAGAAATCAGTAGAAACCTCAAAAACGTAGGTACAAATAGAAAATGTGTCATCTGTGGCAACGACCATCTGGACCCTAGCATTTGTCCAGCCTTGACTAGAAGACTTATTAGTGCTACATCCTGGAACCCCCACAAAGTTAAAACGGTAGTAGGAAATCCCCTTGACTGGTTGATACCTCTTTTATGACTGGACCTAAAATAAACAGGTGTAACACGGAGAAGGCAGACCAAAAGATCAGTAGATTTCTAAAAATATACAAATATAAATAAATAAAACACCATAAACAAGAGGTTCAAAATAAATTAAAATCAGGTATATTTCCTAGAAATTACCGACACCTGTGATGCATTCAAGGAGGACCAAAAAGGGAACGTACGTGCCAGAGTCTGTCGGGATACACCCAATTCTGGGTAATTGTAACACCATTATGCAATCAAGAAGAACTTCAAACACGAAGGTGGGAATACGTGAGCCCACCACCTGCAAAACCTGTCCTTGGCAAGAAGACTTTCCTGTCATCCAGAGCCAACGAGAGAAAACTCATTATCTTATTTACTAGATCAACCCCCCGGGGCAGCTCTCTGTTTAAGTTTCTGGGACTCTCAACATTTTGTTTACTTTGTACATTCAGCTTTCTCTCAAAAATCCAACCTAATTGGTGAACTTACACAGATGCAGTGATCTGCGTTTCCTCATTCTTAAGTCATTGTAAATCTATAAGAGGTCGTCAGGCCTGTGATTTTTTTTTTTCGAGTTCAGGTCCCGTTTCAGCGTTTGGTCCCTGTGTCCCTCTTGATATACAGGAAATGCCCGCACAGCCAACCACAGGTGATTTCCTGTGTGCTGAGAGACCAGCACAGGAGTAGTAAGGGATCTTAAAGGGACTGTTACTTTCATTTTGTTCTGCCATATTGACCTTTTAGAAAAAATGCAGTGAGCACTTGAGGAGCCAAAGTGGAGGATTGGAGTGGTAGTAGCTCTGACTATAAGATGTGTCACATTGGTTTCCCCTCAGACTGTTGCTGCCGAGGGTCGAGGCAACAAGAGGAGGGTGCATCCTTCCTTCCCTCTCCCACAGGTAGAAGAATAAAGGTTTCTTTAAAATTGTATGAAAAATAGGAGTTGTAGTACATCCAACAATAATCGCACACAGTGCTAATCCTTTTTCCAGATGGTGAGGTATGGAGGCTAGCAAAGTGGTAAATAAGGACTCTCTAGGTGCTAGATTTCTCAAGTCTCTCTCACTAGAATCTCTAAACAGTGACTGTAATCTGATAATTATGGCTGTAGTGTCCAATGCAGGATACAGGTCTTTAAAGGTACATCTGGCCAGGACGTGGTTAAGTGTGTCAGGTGTCTTAACTGTAATCCCTCACAAGCAGCAAATAGAGGTTACATTGATGACTACTATGCAGAATCCAAGTTCTTCTTTCTATCTTTCTGGCTGTAGCAGAAGCAGTAACCTTGAGAGATTGTGTAGTCCCTGAATCCTGAGGCCTTGGACATGGACTTTCTTCCACCCTCCTCACTCACTAGACTCTCTCTAGTCAGTAAGAAGGACCTGCCCACTCCTACCAAGAGGGGAGGAACAGGGTGATTCTAGCTGTCCCTGCCAATCGTACCAGGCAATTTTTGGTGTACATTACAAACCATTTGCAAACCACATGCAATTGCATTGTACTGGGGTACAGCAATAGATGGCTGGCAGCCATTGTGTATCATCAGCCCCTTCTGTGTGATGAATTATGGCTGCTGGCCCTCTCTTTAAAGTGATTATGTTCCTTCAGTAACCCTCACAAATACCAATCTCTCTTCAGATGCAGCAATATTGGGGAGGGGGGGGGGGGGAAAATGTGTTAAAGGGGTTATCCTCATTTTATACAATGGGGGCATATCACTAGGATATGCCCCCATTGTCTTATAGGTGCGGGTCCCACTGCTGGGACCCACAACTATATCGAGAACGGGGCCCCGAAATTCCAACCCCCAACATGGTAAAGACACATGACCGAACCTTCATTTTCCTCAACCTGAAGGGTTGTTCACACATGTCGGATACAAACTATATTGTAGATATTCAACACGTCATCAGAGTGTTCTCCTAAATTTAGGACTGTGACCAATTCATGGTCAATAGTTAATCAACCAAAATATTCTAAATTGGACATTTTTTTTTTTTTTGATGAGCAGCTTGCAGACCGGATTGGTGAACTAAGTCTCCAGACTCTTCCAAAATGGCAGATGTCAGTGGAAAGAAGAAACAGACGTGGTGCACAGTATGCACGTTAACGGTGGCACTGGGAGGAACACGAAAGTATTTGTTTACAAGGGAAAAAATTCAAGTAAATTTTACAACCAAATAAAAAAAATTCTGTAAATTTTACAACCAAAATTGTATTCGTTTGGTTGCTTACCACCACAACTACTCCTCATTATCCCTATATACAGGTACGTGCCATCTGTTACAAGCACTCCACCTAGACATGAAGGAGTTTTTGGATCTTAACTAATGAATTGTTATTCAGTTCCAGAAAATTCCGGAAATGGTGAAATTGCTGCATCTCCCTCTGTTTACCAACTGACAGGAATACTTAATGAGGGTATAGTCATTAAATATGCAGAACCTGTCGGAAAGAAACAGTTGGCGACATGTTTCTTGATTATTTCATCTGTCGATAAAGCTGAAAAACATAAAAACTACGATTTGGGAAAATACTAAAATAAATTTTAGCTGCAGATTCCCATAATTATTCTAATATTTTTGCCAAAAACATTGTTTTATTAGCATTTTTGTAAATGTGGCAGCAATCTCATAGATTATGAGGAGCTTGTTAAAGAGACCTTTATTTTAGGGCTTCTATAAGCGCCTACAAAGAACCATTAGGGTACGGCTACACGACCAGGTTTACTGATCAGGAGGGAATTACAAAAAAGAGAAGGTTTTGTATCTTTCCCGTATACCTCCTCTCCTGTTAGGATCTGAAATTGTAATGGAGCTGGAATGATCAAACCTAAAATCCTACTAAGTGTGTAGTAAACAATGGTGGAGGTCTACATCCCACCACAAGACACGCTGACAACATGGAAGTTTCAGTACAGGGCCAGTTATAGAAGATCCAATGTTATGGCTCAGTGGTCAAGAAACACGTGACTGAGTCCGCATGACCTCTGGGGACAAAGCAGTGGATAGTATGTCCACCTCCACAGGAGAAGACGGGGCCGAAGTCAGTGCCATAATGATGTGTGTGCGCCAAATATAGGTCATCTACATTCTTACAAAGAAGCACAATCTTTATAACATTACTGGAATGCTGCCCCTATCTTCTTCTAATTATATAACACTGACATAGTCCACAGACATTATCATCTCACTGTATCCAGAGCAGGGGACAATCAAGATTCCCGATCAGTAGGGCTTTAAAGTTAGGGAGGAAACCGGAAAACACAATGAAATCCCAAAAATAAAATACTGCCTCCTATGTACAAGAATATAACTACTATAATACTGCTCCTATATACAAGAATATAACTACTATAATACTGCCTCCTATGTACAAGAATATAACTACTATAATACTGCCTCCTATGTACAAGAATATAACTACTATAATACTGCCTCCTATGTACAAGAATATAACTATTATAATACTGCCCTATGTACAAGAATATAACTGCTATAATACTGCAAGAATATAACTATATAATACTGCCTCCTATGTACAAGAAAATAACTTACATATAATACTGCTCCTATGTACAAGAATATAACTACTATAATACTGCTCCTTGTACAAGAATTATAACTACTATAATACTGCCCTATGTACAAGATTATAACTACTATAATACTGCCTATGTACAAGAATATAACTACTATAATACTGCTCCTATGTACAAGAATATAACTACTATAATACTGCTCCCTATATACAAGAATATAACTACTATAATACTGCCTATGTACAAGAATATAACTGCTATAATACTGCCCTATGTACAAGAATATAACTACTATAATACTGCTCCTAATGTACAAGAATATAACTACTATAATACTGCTCCTATATACAAGATATAACTACTATAATACTGCTCCTATGTACAAGAATATAACTACTATAATACTGCTCCTATGTACAAGAATATAACTACTATAATACTGCTCCTATGTACAAGAATATAACTACTATAATACTGCCTCCTATGTAAAGAATATAACTACTATAATACTGCCTCCTATGTACAAGAATATAACTACTATAATATGCTCCCTATGTACAAGAATATAACTACTATAATACTGCTCCTATAGTACAAGAATATAACTACTATAATACTGCTCCTATATTACAAGAATATAACTACTATAATACTGCTCCTATGTACAAGAATATAACTACTATAATACTGCCCTTATTACAAGAATATAACTACTATAATACTGCTCCTATGTACAAGAATATAACTACTATATACTGCTCCTATGTACAGATATAACTACTATAATACTGCTCCTATGTACAAGAATATAACTACTAAATACTGTCCTATGTACAGATTAACTACTATAATATGCAATAGAAATACTATAATACTGCTCCTAGTACAAGAATATAACTGCTATAATACTGCCTATGTACAAGAATTAACTACTATAATACTGCTCTATGTACAAGAATATAACTACTATAATACGCTCCTATATACAAGAATATAACTACTATAATACTGCTCCTATGTACAAGAATATAAACTACTATAATACTGCTCCTATGTACAAGAAATATAACTACTATAATACTGCTCCTATGTACAAGAATATAACACTATAATACTGCCTCCTATGTACAAGAATATAACTACTATAATACTGGCCTCCTATGTACAAGAATATAACTACTATAATACTGCTCCTATGTACAAGAATATAACTACTATAATACTGCCTCCTATGTACAAGAATATAACTACTATAATACTGCTCCTATGTACAAGAATATAACTACTATAATACTGCTCCTATGTACAAGAATATAACTACTATAATACTGCTCCTATATACAAGAATATAACTACTATAATACTGCTCCTATGTACAAGAATATAACTACTATAATACTGCTCCTATGTACAGAATATAACTACTATAATACTGCTCCTATGTACAAGAATATAACTACTATAATACTGCTCCTATGTACAAGAATATAACTACTATAATACTGCCTCCTATGTACAAGAATATAACTACTATAATACTGCTCCTATATACAAGAATATAACTACTATAATACTGCTCCTATGTACAAGAATATAACTACTATAATACTGCTCCTATGTACAAGAATATAACTACTATAATACTGCTCCTATGTACAAGAATATAACTACTATAATACTGCTCCTATGTACAAGAATATAACTACTATAATACTGCCTCCTATGTACAAGAATATAACTACTATAATACTGCCTCCTATGTACAAGAATATAACTACTATAATACTGCCTCCTATGTACATGAATATAACTGCTATAATACTGCTCCTATGTACAAGTATGTAACTACTATAATACTGCTCCTATGTACAAGAATATAACTACTATAATACTACCTCCTATGTACAAGAATATAACTACTATAATACTGCCTCCTATGTACAAGAATATAACTACTATAATACTGCTCCTATGTACAAGAATATAACTACTATAATACTGCCTCCTATGTACATGAATATAACGGCTATAATACTGCCTCATATGTACAATAATATAACTACTATAATACTGCTCCTATGTACAAGAATATAACTACTATAATACTGCCTCCTATGTACATGAATATAACTGCTATAATACTGCCTCCTATGTACAAGTATGTAACTACTATAATACTCCTATCAGCCTTGAATAGTGACCACTAGTGAACAGAGGACTACATTAAGGTCCTTTTACACGGGCCGATTATCGGCCGAAAAATCGTTCCTAGGAACGCTAGTGCCGATAATCGGCCCGTGTAAAAGTGGCCCTAATCAGCCGACGAACGAGCAAAACGCTCGTTCGTCGGCTGATTGGATCTTTTGTAGAAACCAAAAGATCCAATCTGTCGGGCGCACATCGCCCTGTGTAAACAGGCGATGTGCGCCTGACAGTATGGAGCTTCCCGGCCGCACGAGCGATACAGCGATCACTCGTGCGGCCGGGCGCTCGATTCGTCGGGCCGTGTAAAGGCTCCCTGCCCGAGCGCCGATATCGATGATCGGCGCTCGGGCAGGGAGAAGAATCGGCCCGTCTAAAAGGGCCTTTACTGATAACTATAAGCAGCCGTCCTGTAGTGTTTAGCGCTATTATGGAATCGGGTATTTCCGGCACAGTTTGTGTACTTTCTATACTTCTTTTGTATTAGTCTTTTCATGGGTTATTTGCGTTGTGGGAATGTTTCCCTGAAGACAGATATAACCAGGAACGAGGAGAATACCAGGAAGGCATCAAAGAGAAGGAACCAGGAGAGGCTTCAGAGTGGTCAATGGGTGCTGGATACGGTTACAGCGGACACAATTACACTGCTGTTTTCTAACTACTTACAAATAGCAATGATGATATAGGGTGAAAAAATGACATTAATTTTCATTCCATGAACTCGGAGCCGCAGGGTATGTGTGTGAGTTATGGAAATTCATGACTCACATGCTAATGCCACAGTGCCAGTCCATCAGAAGCCCGGATCTTCACCCAGGACTAGTCATGAAATTCTGATTCTAAGGATTCTGAATTTTGAGTGATTTGATTTTGGAGAATCGAGGAGCAGTAAAAAAGCAGCAACAATGTAAGGAATGGAGCAGCCAAGATTTTTGACCACCGCAGACTCCAACAGATAAGGTTATAGCTTCTATCTAGAGGAGCAAAGCTTAAAACAAAACCAACCAAACACAACCAATCAGTTGACACTGAAAAGGGGTTTCGGGGGACAATATTGATGGCCTGTCCTTAAGCTGGGCCATCAATATCAAGTCGTGGGGGGGAGGGGTTAATCCGCATTGTAAGTGCCGCATCCTATTTATAGTTTTCATGGCTAGGTGAAGAACATCTGCAGTGGCGGTGTCTGGAGTTATCCAGGAGATGGACCTCCGCAGAGGTTCCAACACCAACACCACATGGAGGTTCCTAGGTCTATAAAATTCTTGAAATTTTGATTTATGTTGACTACAAAAGGATGGGAGATGATCCTTCTGAGCAAAGGGCCACATTTGGGGAACAGCTGACCCACCACCCATTAAATTAAAGGGGTATTCTCATCTTAGACAATGGGGGCATATCGCTAGGATATGCCCCCATTGTCTTATAGGTGCGGGACCCGCACCTATATCCAGAACGGAGCGGGGAGCGCTGCGCCTGGGGGACCCCGGGTTTCCGGGGGTCCGGCCACCACCAGGCGCAGCTCCCCGCGCCGCTCATAGAAATAAATGGGAGCCGGGCCGTGCATGCGCGGTGCGCTCCCATTCATTTCTATGGAGCCGACGGAAGTAGTCGAAGCAGCGCTCGGCTATTTTCGGCGGCCCCATAGAAATGAATGGAGGGCGGCTGCGCATGCACAGTGCGCCCTCATTCACTTCGGGGGCTCCGTTCTGGATATAGGTGTGGATCCCAGCGGTGGGACCCGCACCTATAAGACAATGGGGGCATATCCTAGCGATATGCCCCCATTGTCTAAAATGAGAATAACCCTTTAAGTTAGGCAAAAAAAAAAAAATTAAAAACAAAAAACAAGAATTGTGAGAACGGTCAAGTTAGTAAGGCCCAGTGGAAAACCCTCCAACTGCAAAAAGATCAGGACATTTTTGTACACGGCAGCAGCGGCCGGGGGATAATATGACAAGGCTCGGTGACCATAGCAACAGCACTGAAAATACAGAACCAATCATGTCCTGCTTCCAGCTACGGGTTTTGGATGGACAAGGTCAGGATGCTGAAGTCCGTGAAAGGCTTTGTCCCGAATGCCAGATTTTTCGCATGTATTACCATGGAAACCCAAAAGGCCTAGTCTCCGGGCACCTCCCCCCACATGCACCCCTTTTGGTTTCCTAGGTAATGGCAGCCAGGCCTAGAAACATTCTTCCAAGTAAGAGGATGGAGAGAAGCAGGGTGGAGAGACTGGAAGGAAGGGTGTAGGGTGAGCAAGGAGCGAAACTGGAGGAAAAAAAAAAAAATTGCTTCATTTTGTAACTTTTCTCCCATTGTTCAGAAAAAGGGATCAGGTTTCTCCAGGGAGACGATCATTAAAAATCCTTAAGAAACAAAAGAAAACCAAGCAGCAAAACCAGGAGAAAGCTGGAAGAGCAGAATAGTGTGCAACACCCAAAAAGACTAAAGGTAAATGCATTATAATGCAATATGGAGTCCGGGGACTAGCATAAACGTTACATCAGATGCTCCTACAATGATGGGTCACAGGGACCAGTATACAAAAACATTGAAAGGTGACTAAAAGAAAATTAAAGGGGTTGTCCCATGAAAAATATTCTACAGTTTTCAAACCAGCACCTGGATCTGAATACTTTTGTAATTGCATGTAATTAAAAATATTGTATAGCCGCTGACTTATTCAGTAAAATGTATCTGTATAGTGACACTTAATTTCTTATTTCTTTGACCTGCTCACTGAGAAGGCCGCACATGCTCAGTTTCAACTTTCAACTGCCTCCTGAGCTGTGATAGGGAGAGTTGAGACATGCCTCCTGAGCTGTGATAGGGAGAGCTGAGACACGCCTCCTGAGCTGTGATAGGGAGAGCTGAGACACGCCCCCTGAGCTGCAGCAGAAAAGACACTCCCTGTGAGCTGTCAGCTTGATAATAAATGTAGCAGAGCAATGAATGAGGAGATCTCTGGATCCATGTGAGGTACAGGGCTGGTTCTAGATTTGTTAAAAAGAGGTTGTCATGTTCTATATGATGTCTGATTTTCATTTTTCACATTATTCATGGGATAACCCCTTTAAAGGTCAATAGAACCTCCTGAATTCATGTGATACATCTGCCCAATTTCAGCCCCCTACAGTCGATTGCAAGGATAGTGGCTATTGTGTCTAAGCTGCCACTAGTCACATGTTCGGTGAATAGGACTCCATACGGCAGTCTGGTGAACAGTCTTTGTGGAGGCAATTTAGAAAGTTTTCCAGCCAAAGCAGCTGCAGCAGAAAGGAGAAGTAGAAGAAAGTTTTCCATTCATATTTCCCATTACTTCTGACTTCACTTCCAGTTTGGATGCTAAAAACTGCCAACTAAGAACTGAGCTTTACAGCCCCTGACTGAAGTTGAGAGGGAGGGTCAAAGTCTAAAGGTGGCCATGGAGCATTAATGGTAATAGGGGAATATGTTGCCGTCAGACACCTCTACTGGAGGACTACCCAACCTGCCATGTTGAAATGCACCATGCCTAATCCTCCGTTCCCTTCCAACATTTTTTGAGAGTCTGGAAGAGTCCAGCAACACCCATAAACATGAGACAGTTGGCCAGTGGTCTTCTAATGCTGGTCCCAGTGGCCCTGGAAAAAAAATACTAAAAGTGGCCCTGTTTTTTTTATTCAGATCCAAATTGATTTTGGGCAGGGCCAGCAATACCATATTGCAGCACATTATACCACTCCAAAAGAGCCAAATACCACAGTCCATCACAAAATACATCCCCAAAAACTTCCACTGGCCGACTGTGAGGAGGACTCACCGGGAAATTTCCTTGTAAGGTCTATAGCCACTCCGTCCCTGTCCCAGGGTAACTGATGAAGCCTTCTGACAAAAAAGCTGGCCTTACGTAGTTCCGACACCATAGGTGACGGAACTACGTAGGCTACACTTCGCCTGCACCCCCCTTTTTCTTATCTCCAGTATACATGCTACTCCGGAGGGTTGGCTAACCCTTGAAGTGAGGATCAGATGACATCGGCAGCACCGACCATTTTCATACACACGCCTTCACATGAAATGCTGAGGACAACCATATAAATTTACAGCTACAAGCTAATACATATTAGGTGAGACCAGCACATATCTTACATTCGTGGCACATCCTAGAGATAGGCCACCATTATTTGACACGAGACAATGATGACAATTTGAGATGAGGCTGCTATGGACAGTATAACCTCACACACACACACAAAGTCTTGTTACTATAGTTACAGATGCATTTTTCAGTCTTCGATTTCATCTTCTCTGAAGGTAGCAGGAGTTGGGAGGGAAACCATGGAAAAACTTCAAAAGGAAGCCTAAAAGCACACTTATACAGGGAAGCAACCATGAAGTAGATTACAAATAGGTGACCTGATAAAAGGACATTAAGAATCTGCTTTAAGGATCCATTATGGTTCTTAAGCACCTCTTAGTGTCCACCTACCCATCCAGGTTTGGCTCAAGTATAATACAAAAATACATTCATATACCGTATACACACAGATGGCACATTCTGGATGAAAGTAGGAAACAAAAGCTGAAGGAACGTTGGACAACAAAGCTCAGAGGAGATTGATGGCTGGTGGTATGAAGGCAACCAAGGCAGAGTGTTATGAAGCATCAGTACCTACATGCCCTACAGTAGGATTTCACAATTTTCCACTACATTGGGAAAGAGGTGAGACTAACTACTTTTGATCTTCGGATGTTAGGTGCCATGTAGGCCTCACCCTCTATTATACAATGCTCCCTCTGTTCTTGGACTGGGCACAAGGAGACGTTCTTTACACCACACCCAGCACTCACGCTCTTGCCATGCCATACCTATAATGGCATGGTAGAGCGTACATCCAAATTACACATGGGAAAGTCTACATTCAGCAGTTTAACTAAATGACTTTTGAAAATAAGCGGACGACTCTTAATACTATAATAACACGTTAGCCAAACACCAAGCTGAAATGGAAGGTCAGCTGATAGACAGAACCTGAAGAACTTGTTCACGGGACGACTTCAGTAGACAGGCCTCCATGTGAAATCAACCTCTCTACAATAGTGTAGACCATCTACGTCATGCAAGGGGAAGACATCTTCCTCAGGACTTCAGCTACAATAACACTGACACGGCCCTGTCTGGATGATTACATCTTAGAAAGTGCCAAACTAGGGTGCAATTTTGACCAAAGGGATGCTGTAAGAATCCTTCCATTACACTTTTTTGGCATTTAGGAATCAAGAGGAGGACTCCTAAAAAAAAAAATTAAAGGGGTTGTCCCTCGAAAAATATTCTATAGTTTTCAAACCAGCACCTGGATCTGAATACTTTTGTAATTGCATATCATTGCATGGCTACTGAGTTATTCAACAAAATGTATCTGTATAGTGCCACTTAATTTCTTATTTCTTTTACCTGCTCACTGAGAAGGCCGCACATGCTCAGTTTCATCTTTCAACTGCCCCCTGAGCTGTGATAGGAGAGCTGAGACACGCCCCCTGAGCTGTGATAGGAGGAGCTGAGACAAGCCTCCTGAGCTGTGATAGGAGGAGCTGAGACACGTCTCCTGAGCTGTGACAGGAGGAGCTGAGACACGCCTCCTGAGCTGTGATAGGAGGAGCTGAGACACGCCTCCTGAGCTGTGATAGGGAGAGCTGAGACACGCCTCCTGAGCTGTGATAGGAGGAGCTGAAACACACCCCCTGAGCTGTGATAGGGAGAGCTGGGACACGCCCCCTGAGCTGCAGCTGAAAAGACACTCCCCTGAGCTGTCAGCTTGATATAAATCTAGCAAAGCAATGAATGTGGAGATCTCTGGATCCATGTGAGGTACAGGGCTGGTTGTAGCTTTGTTAGAAAGATTGTCAAGTACTATATGATGTCTGATTTTCATTTTTTACATTATTTGTGGGAGAACCCCTTTAAGGTTCAGGAGTTCAGTTTCTAAAGTTAGGTTTAGTTAGGGATCATAACTTCAGGAACAAGGCAGTTTGGAGGGCCATTTTTGGGTACATTTGGGACAGTTTTTGGTAGAACATCTCCTTGATATGTTTCCTTTGAAAAAAACTATGAGAATCTAGTCTGCGCAGTAGAGGAGTAGAAGGCTGCCCAAAAAAAAAAATCAAGGTAAGGAGGATTACTTCAAGTAATACACAACTGGACTGCTTTTAAAAGGTGAAATGTTGGCAAGAGCGTTAAGAGGAGGCTTTTAGAGGTAGATGCATTTGCTAGAGATAGACCAGTTTGGGTCCAAGAGCAAATATCCTGGTGTAAGGTGGATACATTTAAATGAGTACTATACATATAAATTCTGGGGGACATTTATTAAGGCAGACTTGGTCTAGTCCGGTCTCAAGTCCCTGTGCGTTACTAGACAAAGTGCCAAAGTTATGTAGAATGCCCACACCACACCCCATTTTCTCAACACTTTGGAAAAAGTAACGTGAGTGGAGATAAAGTACAGTATAGCCATGGTCCTAGAGGGCACACACGGTCCTGGGGAGTGCACATGGTCCTACAAGCCAACATTCCCATTTTGTCAGGACAATCCCATGAACTGTATAGAAAGTGGCCCTTTGGGGGCATTCCCGGGGGTTAATTGTCCTGAAACATGTTCTTTTCAATAAACTTTATTCACAGTGTTGTGTTTCTGATTTACAGTATGTCTCGAGGAAGGTTCCACAAGGCCAAGAACACGTTGATAACATTTTGTGAAGTTGATGGCCCAGCTAACAGTTGCACAATACTGAGTTGCACATGATCAATAAAATAAAAAAATATTCACAGTGGTTTGGTTTAGGATCGCCAATGTTTCACAGCAGTCACAATTCCAAGACGAAGAGTCAAACAGTAACTCTGCAGAAAATACAATAGTGCCCATAAATACCAAGGGGCTGTGTCCACTACCTTTACCCGCTCTTCTACTGTACAAGAAGATGGAGGGGAGCAACACATTACTGCAGACCAGACTGAACAAGGTTTCTTTGTAATCTGCAACCATGGAGGCACATAGGTAAGCACAGGAGCTGTATACTGAAACAGCTAGTTGATTTTTAACCAAGTCTATTTATAAAGTTGCTCACCGATTATATTTTAGGTCATCAATATCTGATCGGTGGGGCTCTGACTCCCAGCAACCCTGCCTATTAGCTGTTTGAAGAGGTTGCGGCGTTCCATATGGCTTCTCTCTAAGCCGGTGAGGTCACATTCACCGGTTCACATGGCCTAGGTGGAGCTCATCCCATTCACATAACTGGACCTCAGCTAGCACAGCATTATGCGTGGTATGCCGCGAGGAGGCTGCAGTCTCTTCAAATAGCTGATCGGCAGGGGTAGTGGGAATCAGAACCCCAGCAATCAGATATTTGTGACCTAGGCCATCAATATCAAAAATTTAAAAGATAAGGAGATGTGCATGGATCATTAAAAAAACAAAAAAAAAAAAACACACACAGATTGGGCATAGCTGTATTAAATTATAACAATTCCCCCAAAATATAAAATTAATTAAAATAAAAATTCTAAAATTTAAAGTTTCATTTTGGCATATATGGGTAAAAAAAACAAAAAAAAACAAAAAACACTATTACTAACGAACAAAAATTATACCTATAAATTATAGTAAATACTTGGCAACCAACAACTGGTCTTGTCCAATAATTTTTAGAAAAAAAAAAAAAAAAAACTGGAAGAATATTATGCCAGTTTACAACAAATTGACCTCATTAAAAAAAAAGATAACCCAAGAAGCCATGAGAATACAATTTTTTTTTTTTTTTTTAAAAGGTGATTAAACAAAACATTCAAAAATCAGTACCTGCCCTTCTTGATTTAACATTTCCAGAATGACAGAATCAAATACTAATGGATCAGAATTATTATGGATAATAAGGTTCTGAAAAAAAATTAAAAAATTAAACCTGGCTTCCATACACGGACACTCACCAGTTTAGGATCACAGAAACACGGGCTTGGATTGTGTAGAGTAATCCTACGATCCTTTATGCATCTTCAAGTGGAACTTGTAATTTAAAAATATAAAAAGTAAAACAAAAACAGGTTTCCTCACTTATTCACCATTGACATTTCTTATCGGAGACCAATAGGAGTCCAAAAACCTACAATAAAGAGAAATACACCATAAATTAAACGGTATAACAAAATAATACACTCTCGTTATACTCCTATCTAAACATGATTAATTACATTTTCTTGTATTTTTAACTTATTACATTTTTGAGAAATCAGAACTTTATCAGTCCGTTAAGGCCGGCCAGTCTCTACTGACTCCATCCCAGCAGTCAATACACTATGTATATGGGACCTTAAAGGGGTTGTCCAACAAAAAATATTCTACAGTTTTCAAACCAGCACCTGGATCTGAATACTCTTGTAATTGCAGGTAATTAAAAATTTTGTATAGTTACTGAGTTATTCAATAACATGTATCTGTATAGGACCACTTAATTTCTTTGACCTAATCACTGAGAAGGCCGCACAAGCTCAGTTTCAAATTTTAACTGCCTCCTGAGCTGTGATAGGGAGAGCAGAGTCACGCCCCCTGAGCTGTGATAGGGAGACAGAGTCACGCCCCCTGAGCTGCAGTAGAATAGACACTCCCCTTGAGCTGTCAGCTTGATATAAATCTAGCAGAACAATGAATGGGGAGATCTCTGGATCCATGTGAGGTACAGGGCTGGTTCTAGCTTTGTTAGAAAGAGGTTCTCATGTACTATATGATGTCTGATTTTCATTTTTTCCATTATTCCTGGGATGACCACTTTAAAAGATATACAGGCACCTCGTTAACTACTATCCAACATCACACCGACCTATTATCCAGCACGACATACATTGCAGGAATATTTTTCATGGAATTCAACAATGCAAAAGTGAAATTACTCATTAAACCTGGATACATTGGAGGCTCTACATGAGGTCTAGGATCTTGAGAGCTGCCGACATGAGTGGGGCTGTAAAGAGCCAGACTGTTGGGTATGATCTGAAAGGGAATACATATTAATTCCTTCCTGGCTCTGGAAATCCAAGCAGACATTAGGAAATCCTAGATTGCCAGTCCCATGCTCACACGATGAGAGTTCATTACCTCATCTCAACCTCATCCATCATCAGACGCTCTTAACGCCTGCATTCTGACCGGCAGCCATAAAAATCCTCAATATCTCCCAGTCTGACTCACACGTTCACTTCTGGAAGTAGACTATGAAATATTACGCCAAGGATTCATGGGCTTAGGAATTTCACAAATGCAAAATGGAAAAAATGGAATTCATTTGTCAACTGAAGACAAAAGGTTTGCATGGAACGGTAATATGTTAGAAAAACTGGAGAAAAAGGCATTGCCGATCATAAAAATAATTGGGAAGGATGGAAAAAAAAAAAAAAAAGACCCTAAGGATGAAGGCAAGAAGACAATTGGTAAAAGGCTACTTCAGGGCTGAGAAGCTTCATCCCGGAGAAATACAAAGGGTCTGCACGGCCACAACCTTGGAGGAAGATCAATGTATGAATTCAGTTATAACTTGGCCATGGACACAACAATCACGCCCTGTGAGAGTCAACAAAGGTGGCTTCAATTATATAGTCAGTGCAATGAAAAATATCAGGGAGGGATCTGCCCAGCATGAATGTTACTTCAAGTAACGTCTGAAGTAGAGATGAGCGAATCTATTCGCCGCTTCGTAGATTCGATACGAATCTTGGAAATTTTACTGGGATTATGGGGATTCGCTTTGTTAGATTCGAATATGTTCTTAAAGCTTTGTACTCATTCGCTACGTACTTGTCCAATAAATTGTACCTTAATGTTACGTATAAGTTACTCCATACGCTGTTGCGTACGAATTCAGTTAATTAGCGAACTTTTACTGTTCGTTATTCGTGTGGTAAAAAGCCCAGGAAGAAAGCTGTTACCTGACCTAGTGGGCAGGGCATGCTCTGATTGGCTCAGGCTCGGTAAGTCAGTGACGAATCAGTTGTGCTGCGACTGCTGAGACGAGCAGAAGCACTGTGTGTGAAGTCCTGAGACTCTGAGACCTGTGTTGGGGTGTAATTGTTCTGGGTATCCATATTACACATCAGAGATACTGCAGGGCAAGTGCAGGGCTAGTAATGAGAGAGACAGGGAGAGAGACAGGGAGAGAGACAGGGAGAGAGACAGGGAGAGAGACAGGGAGAGAGACAGGGAGAGAGACAGGGAGAGAGACAGGGAGAGAGACAGGGAGAGAGACAGGGAGAGAGACAGGGAGAGAGACAAAGACCAGCTGCAGGGCCACAAAGTGAAAATGTCTGGAATGGAAAAACAAAAAAGGGGTCCAGTTCCAGCCAGACTTCAAGCTCTTAAAAAAAGGAGAAGGTGTCACAGGGCAGCAGTGCCAAAAGGACCTGTAGCCGGAGCTTCTACTTGTAGTATTCACAATACTTGGCCGTTGTTCCACCAGACTAACCCACCGAGGAGAAAAATTGTAGTGGAGGAGAAAGTGGATGAGGTAGTGGAGTGGATGGCACGCTCATCTCAGTCTCAGCCGGATGATCTGCTTTCATCTGCTGATACAGTATCCTTATGTAGCCAGGGGTCAGACTCCGAGCATTCCTCCTGCTCCACCATTCCGCTCCAGCAAAGTCCATCATTTTCGTACACAATTTGTACGCTCATGCGTATGTGTTCAAAGAATTTGCGTACCTTTAACAACTGTATGTTCGTTATTAGTGTGCGAATGTTCGCAAAACACCACATAACGGATGATTTATACGCAGCTTTGCCAAATAGATTGGTATGAGGTACGAATCTTTTGAAATGTTCGACGAACATTCGGCGAAATGAATTTTGGATGATTCGCTCATCTCTAGTCTGAAGTTACTCAATTGATGAAGGAGTATAGAACAAGTGCAAACATAAAGACATTGTGGCCTACCTAACTAGAGGTGCTTATTTATAGGGAGAGAAATCTGATCAGCCAAGACCCTCAAACAGCAGCAGTCAATAATAATTATGATAATGAGATCATAGAGAGGGCAACAAATGGGAGGTATCCAAGAAGAGAGCAACAAAAAAGGGAAATTCACCCCTTCGAAGGATGAGCCAGAAAAGATATTCCTGCTCAAAGAAGAGAGGCCAAGTGGCTCACAGAGGAGGGCAACCAAAGATGTCTGGTTGACCAGGAGATGTAGTGGAGTCAATAACAAGACCTGTTGTAGATATAAAGGCAGGCAGGCCTACAAGAGCTGTGTCCAATAAGATGTTACCCAGAAACCAGTAAATTAACAAAGGCCTGAAAAGGGCAACCAAAGGATAAAACAGGAAAACAGGGAAGGGAAGATCAAAGGGTAACATGGCCAGAAGACTCAATACAAGGGAGTATTTACATTACAAATTACCGTTCATATACTCTCAAATATTTAACCTGTAAACGCAAATTCCACCTGGCCTCCTCTAGTGTCTACAAGGGGTTAAGGAGCCCTATGACACCACGGAATAATATGCCATTCTATTCAACCTGCAACCATTGTCAACATTGAGAGAACACAAACCCAGGTATGAGCAAGGAACAAAGTACATTATCCATGAAACGAGGAGACAAAAGACTAGAGACAGGTTGCAAAGCACAGGCCTGAAGGGCAGACTGTGTAGGAAGCCGGAGACAGACGCTCATTGTGCCCTATGCCTTGTGCAGAAGGATAAATCATAGATACCGTTTAAGACAAGTGATGTCATCAGCAGAGGCTTTGTTCACATTACGTATGAGCCCTATGTGGCCATATAGGCCAGGAAAGCTCCCAGGCTATATGTTAAACATATTCATAGGGTTGTAGTCACCTGAAGGAGGACAACAGCGTCCTTGAGACCTCTGTAAGGCAAGTATATGTTCGTAAACCTTTACTGTATACACAAGTGTGCTAATGCCACCAAATGACCATACATAGGAGTTGGGGCAACATTCCCGAGGTATACATCTGAGAGAGGGCTCATTTCTGAAAAGCATCTCATTGTTATGTGGTGGAAGGCCATGTCCACAGAAAGCCCACAAAAAAGGACTCCTATAGTGGTATATTATATGGAAATAAACCATCGCCATGAATTCACAGGAATGATCAGTATATGCTGTACAGAAATCACACTCAGGCATTTCACATTTCAACATGTTTTTGGCACCAGAGAAAACCACAGAAAACACCCAAGCTCCAGATGAATATACAAAATGTACATCATGTGGTGCTTTGTTAACTTCAAATTGATTGACTGTGGCTCTGCTTCGAAAAACCACCTTGACCCCTGTCCCCTCCGCTTGGAAAAACCACCTTGACCCCTGTCCCCTCCGCTTGGAAAAACCACCTTGACCCCTGTCCCCTCCGCTTGGAAAAACCACCTTGACCCCTGTCCCTCCGCTTGGAAAAACCACCTTGACCCCGTCCCTTGACCCGTCCCTCGCTTGGAAAAACCACCTTGACCCCGTCCCCTCCGCTTCGGAAAACCACCTTGAGCCCGTCCCCTCTGCTTCGGAAAACCACCTTGAGCCCGTCCCCTCTGCTTCAGAAAACCACCTTGAGCCCGTCCCCTCTGCTTCAGAAAACCACCTTGAGCCCGTCCCCTCTGCTTCAGAAAACCACCTTGAGCCCGTCCCCTCTGCTTCAGAAAACCACCTTGAGCCCGTCCCCTCTGCTTCAGAAAACCACCTTGAGCCCGTCCCCTCTGCTTCAGAAAACCACCTTGAGCCCGTCCCCTCTGCTTCAGAAAACCACCTTGAGCCGTCCCCTCTGCTTCAGAAAACCACCTTGAGCCCGTCCCCTCTGCTTCAGAAAACCACCTTGAGCCCGTCCCCTCTGCTTCAGAAACCACCTTGAGCCCGTCCCCTCTGCTTCAGAAAACCACCTTGAGCCCGTCCCCTCTGCTTCAGAAAACCACCTTGAGCCCGTCCCCTCTGCTTCAGAAAACCACCTTGAGCCCGTCCCCTCTGTTTCGGAAAACCACCTTGAGCCCGTCCCCTCTGCTTCGGAAAACCACCTTGAGCCCGTCCCCTCTGCTTCAGAAAACCACCTTGAGCCCGTCCCCTCTGCTTCGGAAAACCACCTTGAGCCCGTCCCCTCTGCTTCGGAAAACCACCTTGAGCGCTTGTCCCTCTGCTTAGGAAACCACCTTGACCCCGTCCCCTCCGGAAAACCACCTTGACCCCGTCCCCTCCGGAAAACCACCTTGACTGCGTCCCTCTGCTTAGGAAAACCACCATGTGTTATCACTTTTCCAAAGTGGCCGTAGTAACTTAACTTCTAAGATTCTTATAAAAACCTTAAGATTAAAAAACCCAATCCATACATTACCATGGAATATTACTGTAATTGAATGCACTCAACTTGTGTTTAAAAAAATAATAACAATAAAAGCCAAAATACAAGATAAAAATGTAGTAAAAGTGATAAAAACAGATATAATTCTAGGTATACAATACTAATTATCTTTCAAATATATTGTGGTTATGAAACTACTGGAAAAAAAAAAGCTCAATCCCCAAAAAATTTCAGTTCATACAAAAAAGCTGCATCCAGAATGAACCAGATCCAAGTTGTATTGAAACCACTGTCAAGTCTGTTTAATTCTTAATGCAAGCGTAGAGGGAGAAAGTGAACACCCCTCCCCCCTCCTCTCCCTGTTAAGCCACAGATCTCCATAACCCATTCAGAGAGCAATAAATTTAATTTCTAGCCAGGGAGGACAAGGCATTAGCAATTCTTAAGCCTTTTGTCACAACATCATCACCACCCACAGAAAGCACTAAAATATTGGCCTTCTTGACAGGGCTTTTGTTGGACTTCATTGTAGCCTGAAACGAATAAAATTCGCTTAAATTGGTAGAAGAAAAAAAAAATATCAACATAAAACCCTAAAACAGCAAAATGTAGAAGTACTCTGAATATGGAAGAGTAGCCCAAAAAAAATTTGTAAAAATATAGTTCCGAAGAGGAAGGTCAAGGATGAGGCCGAAGTGTCTGTCATGCTGGTCAGTAAAAATAACCCTGTCAGGAATGAGGACTTTTTGTGGCCATCACACAAGTTCTGAATAAGAGTTGCTGACAAACGGGCTGGGTCCAATCCATTCCTCTCCGCCAAATAGAACGTCGGGGGGAAAGTTAGGACATTGGATGCATATTAGACAGAATTAATTAAAAAAAAAAGGGTTTGGTCAAGTCAAATACTAAACCAAAATCAGGCTAATTTTAAGGAGAACAGGAGACAAAATAAATAAAATGTTTAAAAAGAAAAAAATTGGGTCATGTTTTTGAGAATTTAAAGGAAGCTGCTAAATTTTTATTCGAACATTTGATCATTTTTAATTTTTTAAATTTTTGATTAAAACAAGCCAAATGTCTAGTAAAATTTCAAAATGCTGTGAAAACGCGGTTGGGAGGCAACGGACGTTGATATAAACAGTCATATGTCACGAGAGATTTTTTTTCTTCACCCTGTCTGGAACAGTACACTGTCAAAGATTTATAAGCTGTCTATGTATATGCTTTGCCAGAACTGTTGCGATCTCAGGCTTAAACAAATGGGCCGGGGTTCAGGAATTTGTGCAATTCAGGATTTCTTTTGTAATTTATTTATTTTATTTTTTTAATTATAATTTTTTTTTATTATTTTTTTTATTTTTATTTTTTACAGAGGCCTAGAATCAGCCCGGATGACAGGAATCAAAATGTGGTAGATTACAGAAGGCCTATTAATATTCATGCCTACCAACCGCACGAGAACCCCATTACTAGTCCACAGGAAAGGAATTTTATAATCAGTGTGTGGCAAAATATTCTATTATTGTGTTAAAGGGTAAAAAAAAAAAAATAAAAATCTTTTTACCATTTTTTTTTAAAGCAATGTTTTAAGGCTTTGGATTGGGGAGGTCTCTCACAGCTCTGAGGAGTGAAGCTGGCACATTGTAAATAATTGATAAGGCGATCCTGTACCAGTCATAAATCTTACCGAGAGACCCTAGAAGGGAGGATTATGGGAAATTTCAATGCCAGGATCAAAAGCCTTTTGTCTCAGACAATACGGAGACTCTAAACCATCTCGTAAGCTATGCAACCCTAGAAAATCACTTCTGCCTCGTCCATAAAAAAAAAAAATAAAATAGAATTAATAAAATTGGGTAATTTATGCTGTCGTTTTCTAACAGACCTCCAGATAATTAAAGATTAAAACAAAAAAAAGCCTGAAGTGGGATTGGATAGATTCCAAAAATATGCAGCAAAAATTGAATTACAAAACCAGAAATGAGAGATTTACTCCTTGGGGAAATTATACATTATAAAAATAAATAAATAAAAAAAATTACATAAAAAATTAAAATAAATTGAATAAAGCGCCAATGTGTGGAAATTCTAGTAATTTGGGTTCTGGAAAAGTCCATTTTAGGTTGGACCTCCACAGTGACCTGATTATATCAAGCAAGGTCATACCACAATTAATAAGAAAAAATTACAATAATTGCATTAATTTTAGGTGAGATCTTCATAATCCCATTTGGAAAATTGCAACCGCATCACAATTGTGATTTGATTAAAAGGGGTTGTCCCATGAAAAATATTCCACAATTTCCAAACCAGCACCTGAGTCTGAACACTTTTGTAATTGCACGTCATTAAAAATTTTGTATAGCTACTGAGGTATTCAGTAAAATGTATCTGTATAGTGCCGCTTAATGTCTTATTTCTTTGACCTATTCACTGAGAAGGCCACACATGCTCAGTTTCATCTTTTAACTGCCCCCTGAGCTGTGATAGGGAGCGCTGAGACACTCCCCTGAGCTGTGATAGGGAGCGCCGAGACACGCCCCCTGAGCTGTGATAGGGAGCGCCGAGACACGCCCCCTGAGCTGTGATAGGGAGCGCCGAGACACGCCCCCTGAGCTGTGATAGGGAGCGGCCGAGACACGCCCCCTGAGCTGTGATAGGGAGCGCCGAGACACGCCCCCTGAGCTGTGATCTTGATATAAATCTAGCAGAACAATTGGAGCAATGACTGGTTAGATTTCCGGATCCATGTGAGGTACAGGGCTGGTTCTAGCTTTGTTAGAAAGAGATTATCATGTCCTATATGATGTCTGATTTTCATTTTTTACATTATTCATGGGATAACCCCTTTAAGCGATATGAGATGAGGAGCTTGCGATTTGTGACATCACAATTTTTCAGGCGATGTCAAGCAATAGGAATAAACTACATGTAAGACTATGATTAATCACCGCGGGGGCCCTGACCTTGAACCCTAAAGAACCATTATTAAAAGGAGAAGGAATCTTACTGACTTTCCCTTTAAGAACTATACAGACACCTCCCAACAGTGCTGTATTGTATAAAGAAACAATAAAGAGTGAGCCAATATACACAGCCTTGCCAGCCGCCGCCTGGTGAAGCGATCCCAGGACTAGAGCCGTCAGCCATAATGCTCTAAATCACAGAAATGCTGTAGCGACTCCTGTTTAACAACGCTAAGGCTGCCAGGGCATAATCTGAGATTGTTCTACTGTTTGGTTCATTCCAGCACCCGGGGGCATGAACCTTTCACCCTTCTACAAAGCACACTGGCAGGGACTGTGCAAACTTTACAACTCATTAGGAATAAGGAAAAAAAATAAAAAAAAATGTTCCTCTCCTACTGCGAAACAGATGTGTCAGTGTTTAATGCAGTTCTGGAATTGTATTCGTCAAAGAATTGGATCTGGATGAAGAATAACGTTATGATTTTGGATACAAAGCCGTACTTTAGGCCAGGCATATACAGATATTTGATGGTTTTCCAAGACCTCCGATGGTGACCTTTTCCTTCCAGCTCGTCACGTGGTTTCCCAGACAGAATCCACATCCTGTGTACACTGAACTGAGTATTTCTTAGCAAACTTACACAGTAAGTGAATCGTGTCAGCAGACCACTGCTTAGGAGAGGTTCACGTCCTGGTCACTGGAGAAGAAGTCATCTCGCAACATATGGATTTTTTTTTTTTTTTTTAAGTGCCAGATCCACCACAGAAAGGCATCAATTCTGGTGTAATTCTAACAAAAATTACAACTTCAAAAAGAAGGAATAATCCAATTGAGTTGGTGGGAGTTCCCAAACATATTAGATTATCCTCCGCCAAACCGGCATTTTCAGCAGGAGCGGCTGACAACCTGATGTCCGGAATCTCGTCTGATAGACGTTGAGGGGAGAGGAGGAAGCTTCAAAGCTGAACACCAATAGGTCATTAACTATCCAGAAATATGCCTATATTAGGAGTATTTTGGGCCCAGTGCCATAATCTGTGACTTTTTCTCCGGTATTTAAAAAAAGTGGGTGGGGAGAGGGGAAGGGCCAGCAGGCCCCTCTCATTTACCATTTTCTACACCTGGTTTTGGTGTAGAAAATGGTCCAAATCTACAACAGCTAATAAGCTGGATCGGCCGATATTATGTAGAAGCCAGCACTTCCACATAACTCTGGCAGATGCACCACCAGGTATAACAGATATTAGGACCGGCGTCCATCTAAAACTCTAGTCTTAATGAATGACCCCCCTAATCTATTTGTTCAGCCACCACCAGAGGTGTCTAGTAGCGGTTTTCTCCTCTCCTACCCTTGAGAACACATACATGCTCATGCATGGAGAAGATGGGAGAGATAGCTGTTGGTTTAACGAGCATTTCATCAACGGCGATTGAAATTGTATGGACACCATCAATGGATTGTCCATCTTTCACCTGATCTGAACGTCATAGACCGCTCAGATCAGGCTGTAGACCCCCCTCACACACATTCAAAGAGTACCTTTGTAAAAGCTGTCCCATGCCGTATTTCTGAGAAAAAACACTTTTAATCCATATGTAAAAGACAGGAAAAGCCCAAGCCTCCAGGCGATTTGGAATGCAAACCCCTCCCCTTTACATGAACCGGTCCGCCCTGTACTAGAATAAACCTCTCCGCCTCCTGTATAAAAATCCTGCGCTGGTGCCGCTCTGCTGGTCCCCAGCGCATGCGCACAGCGCTGCCCTGCGAGGCGGCTATTTACTTCTGCCGGCCGGGTTGGGGAGTGAGGACTGGCGCATGTGCGATAGAGTCCTGTGCGCCTCTGCCCACAGTGGGCAGCTCAGCGCGCATGCTCCGGGGACCAGCAGAGCAGCGCAAGCGCAGGATTATTATACAGGAGGCGGAGAGGTTTATTCTAGTACAGGGCGGACCGGATCATGTAAAGGGGAGGGGTTTGCATTCCAAATCGCCCGGAGGCTTGGGCTCCTTCCTGTTTCAACAAGCTTCTGGGCACTTGTGGGGGCTCATTTACAAATGGATTAAAAGTTTCTCTCAGAAATACGGCGTGGGACAGCTTTTACAAAGGTACTCTTTGAACGAGTCTATGACGCTCAGATCAGGTGAAAGACTCTGTGGAGGCTCCACTGCTGTATACACTGCCCTCTGGTCCCAGCTTGTCTAAGTTACAGGTCACGTGCCACTTGGGAGACATTTCATCTGGACACAAGAGCCCCATCCATTCCAGAACTTTACAAATGGAAATTGGAGCATAGCGAAAATATTGGTGGAGGCAAAACTGAGCAGCAGGGAGCAGGTAGGTATTCTTCCCACCACAGATCCAGTATGTGAGTGGGGAGGGGGTAAGAATGCTAAAAAACTGGAAAACCTAACAAACGCATTTCCCAAAGAGATAATTATACAGCACACAGGCCCTATAGCAACTTACTAAAGCACAGCCATCAACATGTGCCTTATCTTCTGGGAATGCAGACATTTTGTCTACTCACTCAGGGGGAGACAGAGCAATGCCTCATGGGAAAAAGCTATGCAAACATATGCTACATAAGATACCTTGACGCCAAACATCAACCAAGATGGAGTACTCTCAAAAGATCACGATTTATCCTCTAAAGATTTTCTTGCTATTGTTACTGGAAGAGAAAAAAAAAAAAACCATTGCCCTGAAAATCTCATCTGTAATTACTACCAATTACCCAGCATGCCTGTAGACGGACACTATCCAGCATCTGCCATCACTCCTGACAGGAGATACAGAAGACAGAGCGGCATGGACAAAAACAGTGTTCGCTATATGTTGGGAATTAACCTTCAGCAAAAACATCAGTGGATCACAGGCCTGACAAAACAGGTTGAAGTCTTGAAACTGGGTCACCAAAAATGTTATCTGCCAGTTAAAACCAGATCGTAGTACATCTCCTTTTTTTCTCATCTCTATTTTCTGGTTGCAGATTTATTCCTTCTGTTTCCTGAAGATAATTATGGGGGCGGCCATCTTGCCTGAGCTGTTCTTTACAGCATTAAGAACATTGCTTTACTGCAGCCACATGGTTCAGACACCGTAGTCAAGAGGGGACATCATTGACTTTATGGAAGAGTCTTCTAGGCATGCTCTGTGCAGAGGTCACTGTACAAGGAAAGCTCTGACAATCACCCGTTGTGAATGGTGAATCCAGTCTTAGATTCTTAGATAAGCAGATAACTGCAGTAAAATGATCTAGACCAAGAAGTGGCACCTATTATTAGGCTTAGTGGCCAGCGCACAAACTGCAGGATTTTTGGTTTTAGTTTAAATAGAAAGTGACATAGAAAATTAAAAATAAAAAAATTATTTAAAAATATGTTAAACATAAAAACATGATTTAAACAGAAGGTCATTTTCTGATGACACATTTTCTTTAAAGGGGAGTTTCATCTCAACTTATCTTCTGAGTTGTCATGTTTGTAAGTTGAGATTTCCACTACTATTGCCAATGGTTTTGAGAGAGATGTTCTTTCAGGTATCTAGACCTGGCCATACACTGTATGTAGTTGTGGGGTAAACATTTCATGGGCCGACATGCAATCTCAGTATCAGAATGTACACACTAAAGCAGTGGTCCCCAACCACCACCGGTCTGCGGCCCAGGACCGGGCCCTTAATTGTTGTTTGCCGGGTCGCGGCGGCAGAAGACAGGGAGAGGAGAGCTTTCATTGTGGAAGCGCTCATCTCCATAGTCATCTGTATCGGCCGGGCAGGGACAGGTGTCTCCCCATCCCGTTCCGCTGACAGGCAGGACACCAGCCGTAAGAGGCCTGCATCGCATTGCTGAAGGAGACATGGAGGTAAGTGTAAGTGATTTTTTTTTTGGTACAATACAGGACAGGAGCGCTGGGTGGGGGGGCACTTGGTATTGAAACGGTCCCTGGGAAAATTGTCTTGTGAGAAACCAGTCCTTGGTGGAAAAAAAGGTCTGCCCTAAAGGAACAGGTGAAGAATGGCAGATTTAGAAACTTCAATGTACAGTCAATTGTCAGAAAGGAAGTAGTCGGCTGCTCATTCAGTGGAGGTGAAGCTCTGCATTTACATCCAGCAATCTTCTTCACAGTATGATCAATGAAACAAAGTAAGGAAGACTAAAAAACACTCCAAAATCCAAAAATAGCCAAAACACTATTTATGAAGGATAACAGAACTGCGAATGACCTCTACCTGACAGTAAAGCCTGGCTGAGGAGGTTGGCGCTGCCCCGTTTCAGGGCAATATGAGAACTGTTTACATGAAGGATAAACCGCCTGTCATGTTTATAATACAAAGTGCACCGCATGCTCGAGGAACCTCCTTTACAGTCACGTGTTGCCATCGGGAAACTTTTACATGGTCTAGACTTAACCTCGAGCAGGAGCTTTGTGAGCAATTGAAACAAAGTCTTGAGGAAACCTGGCAGAGGAAACAGAGGTCTCTGTCCTCATAACGCCCTCTATTTTGACTGTAGAGAGCAATACTTCACAAACGCAAAGATAAGCTCTTGGCTCATCTCAAGAAAATTTTCCCATGTTGGCAAAATCAAGTGCTTGGTACCTCCTCAAACGTGCTGAGGATTGTAGTACATCCTGAAGACCAGAGGACCATAAGAAATGAATCAGGACGGGTAAGGGACAGCGCAGATTCTGAACACTCCCGATTCGAAAGCGTCAAAGAGCATAGGGCGATCCATATCAAAACTGAAAGAGTACCAATAGGACAAGGATGCCTCTTGTTTTCCAGTGTTGTGGTGACCATAAAGTGTTGGAATATGGAGAAGGTTCAACCCAAGCTATAGAGTTTTCTCCCGAGTACCCAATCTTTAAAATTGCAGCTGATAAGAAAAATCCTCCCCCGTATTTCCATCGAGTAGCTCTGACCAACACATTAGAAACCCTTGATGTTATAATCCAGGTTCTTTAGGAGTCATCACTCCCAGAGATGATCCCACACTGAAACATCTCTGCATTAAGAGATAGAAGGAAACATCGAAGCTGCCCATCTAATTCTTTCCATCAAATGACTAACCTTCTTATACTATGAAGTATAATTATGAGGAGATTTAAGCATTACAAGAGCGCAAATAATACACTCCAGCCAGAAATCCTCTCTGTAAAGAGACGATTTGCTACATGGAGAATTAAGACGGCGATGATCTCGACGTGGCAATCAAATCTTTCAACAAATGCTCTTCCGATTAATCCCAGGCCTGTTGTTACCTGTCTATAGCTTCTGTTCAAGAAAGAGATGTCTTGGAACCGAAGCCAAAGGGAATCAGCTGAGAATTAGGTTCCCTTAATGGGTTTACACGGACACCTACTCAAAATTATAAGGTGCAAAGTGAAAAAAGACCATCTCGTGCCTTAATAATGGATCCTTAAAGGGGTTCTCCGGGAATTAAGAAAATGAAAATACTTTTTTATAAATATATTTCCAAATACCTTTCATTAGTTATTACGGCTCATTTTGTCTGGGGAGCAATCATCAGGAGAAACAAAATGGCCGCCGTCCTATTACTACACACAGAACCTGTCCTAATCACACAGCAGGACAAGTTACTTCACAACACTGAGGTAAAGAGCTGCCTCATCCTCCTCTCTACTTGTCAGGGTTTATGATCCTGAATACAGATTATAAGATCTTTAGCTGAATCTCTGTAGGAATGGAGACCATGAGGAGACATGAAGTACAGAGAGGACGGACAGGACAGACTGTGGTAATGGAGACTGCGTACAAGAGCTGCTGCTCATTAGCCACATCCTCATCTCCTCTCTGTACGTCATGTCTCCTCATGAACGCCATTCCTACAGAGATTCAGCTGAAGATCTTATCATCTGTATTCAGGACCATATTCCCTGACAAGCAGAGCGGAGAGGAGGATGAGGCAGCTCTTTACCTCAGTGTTGTGAAGTAACTTGTCCTCCTGTGTGATTAGGACGGGTTCTGTGTGTACTAATAGGACGGCGGCCATTTTATTTCTCCTAATGATTACTCCCCAGATAAAATGAGCCGTTATAAGTAATGAAAGATATTTGGGGATATATTTATAATGAAGTAATATTTAGGTATTTTCATTTTCTTAATTCCTGGAGAACTCCTTTAAGACAAAAAGTAATCTGTGCTACCATAATATAAAATGTTGTACTTTTCTTCACAAAATTGATTGTGTGTTTAGGGAAATGAACAATTGTAATGCAAAGACGGTTTTGATGGGCCCAAAAAGGTTTAGTTAGCGTCGCGAACTGGATTATGCTGACAGGATTTGGTGTAACGGAATCACAAAACCAAACTAGATTCTGAACAGATGAGGGATAAAGAAGGGATTTTGGCTGTTTTCATCATTAAAAAGTAACAAACGGCACAAAAGGAAACAAGTAGCCAAGGATGGAGCCATTTCAACCTGCTATCCTGTGGTGAGCGGCCAGCTGCTTCCACCGCACTAAAACCATTTTGTGTAATCCATCATTCTCTCAGGCAATGTCCAGACCTCAGATGAAACCCTCTGAAGAAACTCCATCCCCTCACCCAACATTCTCCATGGGATTCCTGCCTGTAACACACACAAGCAGATCTGACATTAGCCAGCCAAGATGAAAGAAGGGGCCTCATAATGAAGTCTTCCACCCCCCACCACAAAATTTGGTTAACCAAGAAGCACATGGAGACAAATCTTAAAGGACAGGCTGTGTAAACAAACAGTGCAGCTGTATACGCAGGGCTCAGCGGCCAGTGCCAGGGAAGGAGGCACCTCACATACATGGCTCCGGGTGTTCACTGCCAAACATCTCGTGGAATGGTCACCAGATGAGTCCAATCTTTAATGGACCATAGGAACCAAAGTTTATGGCTCTCAAAGGAAACCCAACATGTGTGGAATGAAAGTGGAAACGGTTTCCCTATAAAAAGTGTGGAAAGTTTCCAATATAACAAGGGACCACATCTGTGCGTGTATTATAGCCAGCAATAATAATCAGAAAAAATTCTAAAATAACAATCGCACAACAGTTTTTGCATCTGAACTTAAAGGAGTTCTCCGGGAATAAGAAAAATTAAAATATTTAAAGGGGTTATCCCACAAACGATGTAAAAAATTAAAATCAGACATCATATAGAACAATCTCTTTCTAACAAAGCTAGAACCAGCCCTGTACCTCACATGGATCCAGAGATCTCCCCAGACACTGCTCTGCTAGATTTATATCAAGATCACAGCTCAGGGGGCGTGTCTCAGCGCGCCCCATCACAGCTCAGGGGGCGTGTCTCAGCGCGCCCCATCACAGCTCAGGGGGCGTGTCTCAGCGCGCCCCATCACAGCTCAGGGGGCGTGTCTCAGCGCGCCCCATCACAGCTCAGGGGGCGTGTCTCAGCGCGCCCCATCACAGCTCAGGGGGCGTGTCTCAGCGCGCCCCATCACAGCTCAGGGGGCGTGTCTCAGCGCGCCCCATCACAGCTCAGGGGGCGTGTCTCAGCGCGCCCCATCACAGCTCAGGGGGCGTGTCTCAGCGCGCCCCATCACAGCTCAGGGGGCGTGTCTCAGCGCGCCCCATCACAGCTCAGGGGGCGTGTCTCAGCGCGCCCCATCACAGCTCAGGGGGCGTGTCTCAGCGCGCCCCATCACAGCTCAGGGGGCGTGTCTCAGCGCGCCCCATCACAGCTCAGGGGGCGTGTCTCAGCGCGCCCCATCACAGCTCAGGGGGCGTGTCTCAGCGCGCCCCATCACAGCTCAGGGGGCGTGTCTCAGCGCGCCCCATCACAGCTCAGGGGGCGTGTCTCAGCGCGCCCCATCACAGCTCAGGGGGCGTGTCTCAGCGCGCCCCATCACAGCTCAGGGGGCAGTTGAAAAATGAAACTGAGCATGTGCGGCCTTCTCAGTGAGCAGGTCAAAGAAATAAGAAATTAAGTGGTCCTATACAGATACATGTTATTGAATAACTTAGTAGCTAAACAAAATTTTTAATGACATGCAATTACAAAAAGTATTCAGATCCAGGTGCTGGTTTGAAAACTGTAGAATATTTTTCGTGGGACAACCCCTTTAACTATTACTTTATTATAAATATGTTCCCAAATACCTTTCATTAGTTATAATGGCTTATTTTGTTTAGGGTGAAATCATTAGTAGAAACAAAATGGCCACCGTCCTATTTGTGCACACACAACCTGTCCTAATCACACAGCAGAGCACTTCATGTCTCCTCATGGAATCCATTCCCACAGAGATTCAGCTGAATATTTTATAATCTGTATTCAGGACCATAAACCCTGACTAGAAAAGCAGAGAGGAGGATGAGGCAGCTCTTTACCTCAGAGCTGTGAAGTAACTTGTCCCCCTGTGTGATTAGGACATGTTTTGTGTGTACTAATAGGACGGCGGCCATTTTATTTCTCCTGATGATTGTTCCCTAGACAAAACGAGCTGTTATAACTAATGAAAGGTATTTGGGAATATATTTATAATGAAGTAATATTTAAGTAGTTCCATTTCCTTAAATCCTGGACAACCCCTTTAAGAGCAAAGTACGAATTCCCTCAGAGAACAGGAGCCAAGCTATGCAGGCCAGCAATGTGCGCAAGTAGAACTTACTTGGGGGGGGGGGGGTGTCACAGTGAGGACACTAATGAAGCAGGACAGTTCTGACAACAGGTAAAGATGAAGACTGATCTCAGGAGGGACCTGGTCTGCCTCAATGGTTGCGTGAGGTCATCAGGCAAACTTCAGACCTACAAGTCATAAGCTCAGCACTGTGGGAAAGATCAACTCCAGACTCACAACTGACCTCCAAAACAGTTGTGCAGTCGACTGTGTTTCTTGGTGTAATCTCACAAGTCAATTCCCCTCACCACTCCTGTTCCGATGCTTCCAATAACTCACCGGTCTCTAATTCCGATCCCTCTGAAGACACTGGAAATGACCACTCATCACTGGTGGAGGTGTCTACAAGTAACCATTTTGCCACCTTACCCCAAAATGACAGTTCACAGCTACACCTCTACCAAGCTCAGGATTTAGATCAACCCACAAGGCCACAAACCCCACTGCAGACCAGCAATACACACAGTAATAGATGTCTGCCTCAGTAAGAAGCCATGGGAAAGTGTCTCCTGCAACTCATTTACTGTCTATGTGTGGTTGGAGGCCCCTTACGTCATGCCTTGAAGGTGGAGGAGGCCTGTACATGCTCTTGTTGAAACATATTCAACTCGAAAAAGTGAAGGGGGGGGGGAGCAACACCCAAATTGCTGTCTCTGCTCACCTTGTTTACAAAGGAGCATTTATCTGTAATTACTCTGAGGTGTCAGCTATCCTAGAAAAATACACACGGTAATCCTTACCAGACTGCAGCATTCACCCTGGTCAATGTGGCTCGGGGCCTGACAATGCCTCATGCCTCCTCCCTTCTTTCTCAAAGTTTCTGTAGTTCGCATAGTTGATTGTTCCGACTAATGATGTCCGTTGCAACGTTTCAAAGTTATGGTTACGTGGGGTCTAGGATATGAGAGGGGCATTTCTGCACCTACCTCACCCTACCAAAGGGTCATGGGAATTGATGGGAAGCCACGGTAAAATTCAGTTTTAGTCAAAGGGGTTACCCAAGATTTTAGAGTGCTGCACCAGTGTCCGCTGCTTCCAATCCGTCAGTCTGTGGCGTCAATGGTGATGTGCGCAGGAACGACACGTGATCACTGATGACATCAGGGATGTGTATGTGGACAGAACGCCATACTTCCTGTGCGAGGAGAACTAGGAGTCTTTGAGAACCGAGGTTCAGCAATGGAAACAAGAGACTCCGATCAGGTGAGTAGCTTTTTTTTTTTTCCCTCTTCTCTTTCAAACCATGCTCAGCCAACCCTAGATTATATATATATATATATATATATATCTATCAAAAACTTCTTGAAACTGGCCAAACGCAGCAGAACCTGGAACCAGCCAAATATATATCGTTCTTCGATGCCAGTCTTAATAACCCCTATACCTGGTGGTGGAGCCTGCGGAGTTATGAAGAGGCTCAGCCCTAATGTAGGTGTATTTCAGTTTAATACACGACCCTATAATGTGTACACCCGAGCCTTGACTCTCCCCAACAGAGGCCATCAAGGGAAAGAAGGACCAGGCAGTCGGATTTCAATATGACCCAACCCTTTTTTCTCTGCCAGGTGAGGGGCTATCCAGCAATATATATTGATGACCTATCCTCTATCAGAACGGGGGGGGGGGGGGGGGGGGGGGGGGAATGGGAGTCCGACACCTGGAAGTCCTGCCAATCAGCTGTTAGAAGAGGTTGGCGCTCCTTGAGTGCCATAGCCTCTTCCTAGGCCATGTGATGTCATCATATATTGGTCACATTGCCTAGTTACAGCTCAGCCCCATTCAATCAATGAAAGCACATGGAAAGTCAAACCTCTAGTCGGCCCAATGGCATCGACAAACTTATCGTTCGGAGTGAAGACTGTTATTCTGGTTTGTTAATGCTGCTGTTACAGTGCCCCTATCTGATGCCAGACCTTATGGCACAACCAGGAGTGAAGACTGTTCTTCTGGTTTGTTAATGCTGCTGTTACAGAGCCCCGATACGATTCCAGACCTTATGGCACAACCAGGAGTGAAGACTGTTCTTCTTCTGGTTTGTTAATGCTGCTGTTACAGTGCCCCTATCCGATGCCAGACCTTACGGCACAACCAGGAGTGAAGACTGTTCTTCTTTTGGTTTGTTAATGCTGCTGTTACAGTGCCCCTATCCGATGCCAGACCTTATGGCACAACCAGGAGTGAAGACTGTTCTTCTTCTGGTTTGTTAATGCTGCTGTTACAGTGCCCCTATCCGATGCCAGACGTTATGGCACAAACAGGAGTGAAGACTGTTCTTCTTCTGGTTTGTTAATGCTGCTGTTACAGTGCCCCTATCTGATGCCAGACCTTATGGCACAACCAGGAGTGAAGACTGTTCTTCTTCTGGTTTGTTAATGCTGCTGTTACAGTGCCCCTATCTGATGCCAGACCTTATGGCACAACCAGGAGTGAAGACTGTTCTTCTTCTGGTTTGTTAATGCTGCTGTTACAGTGCCCCTATCTGATGCCAGTCTTCAAATTATTGAGTCTCCGATATCAGGTTGGTACATATTCCATTCAGGGCGGCTGCTATGTTAAAAGTGAGGGCACAGCTATGGGGGGAGGGGGCAACTTCTCAGAGTCCCAACACCCTATTCTGGAAGAGGGGGAGCAAGCACCAGGCTGTGGCAAGCCATACGTTAGAACATGAGACAGTAACACTCACTGTAAGACTCACAGATTTCTGCTGTGCTGCCCCTTCCTGAAAGCCTCTATAAGGGCCTGTAGCCAAAAAATAATACCACATGCAAAGACAGTCAACAAAAATCTAATTTTTCAAAATAAAAAAAATAAAAAAAAAAAAAAGCAGTGCAAAAAAAAAAAAAAAAGTTTCAATTTTTTTAAAAAAAGTTTTTTTCCCCAATATTTGTTTGTGTTTGTTTCCAAAGCTGCACAGGTTGCTACCGCTGGATTATAGAAATATAATACCGAGTTAGAAGGAAGCCATCGGTAAACAAAGCTGCGAGCCGGTTCAGCAAGTTTCCATGTAACGTTCATTTGTGCCACGCTGACTGTATATACAAGTCACTGCAAGGCACGTACGACGGATCCACAACACAGGCGCTGACGAGAGGAGATTAACTAACTCAGTGAAGGTCGCCTTAATTGGATCTGAACGCAAACAAACAATAGTGTCCATACCCCGTCAGGACGATCCCGCACCTCCGATACACAGCCCTTGATCCAGGTCTCAGGAGAGCGCCAACTCTAAATGAACCACCCAAGGTTACCGAAATGAGGAAAACGTCTGAGAAATGGACGGAGGACGAAAGAGATCAATAATATCAATCACCAAGGTCAATTAACAGCGCGGTGTTCATCAAAAACACATTCTCAGGACCTGAGAGCAGAAGTGAGCCGAGACGCCAACTGTATCACACCATAAGCAAATATTACACAAAGAAGATTCTCACACCCTCCTGCTTCATTTTATAGGCCACAGGGGGCAGTATTACAGTATAGGAGCAATATTATAGTAGTTATATTCTTGTACATAAGAGGCAGTATTATAGTAGTTATATTCTTGTACATAGGAGCAGTATTATAGTAGTTATATTCCTGTACATAGGAGGCAGTATTATAGTAGTTATATTCTTGTACATAGGAGGCAGTATTATAGTAGTTATATTCTTGTACATAGGAGGCAGTATTATAGTAGTTATATTCTTGTACATAGGAGGCAGTATTATAGTAGTTATATTCTTGTACATAGGAGCAGTATTATAGTAGTTATATTCTTGTACATAGGAGCAGTATTATAGTAGTTATATTCTTGTACATAGGAGGCAGTATTATAGTAGTTATATTCTTGTACATATGAGGCAGTATTATAGTAGTTATATTCTTGTACATAGGAGGCAGTATTATAGTAGTTATATTCTTGTACATAGGAGCAGTATTATAGTAGTTATATTCTTGTACATAGGAGCAGTATTATAGTAGTTATATTCTTGTACATAGGAGCAGTATTATAGTAGTTATATTCTTGTACATAGGAGCAGTATTATAGTAGTTATATTCTTGTACATACGAGCAGTATTATAGTACTTATATTCTTGTACATACGAGCAGTATTATAGTACTTATATTCTTGTACATAGGAGCAGTATTATAGTAGTTATATTATTGTACATAGGAGCAGTATTATAGTAGTTATATTCTTGTACATACGAGCAGTATTATAGTACTTATATTCTTGTACATAGGAGCAGTATTTTTATTTTGCAGTGATAGGAATCTGCCTGTAATCCTGTAATTATCACTCAGCTTCAGCACAACCAAATCATGTCCAAATCTCTGTCCACCTCTGGAGTATTCCTTCTTCAGATCATTATCTGATGTCTGTTTGCAGATTCCTCAACAGGACTGAATTCTTGTTAAATCAGCAGAACAGATGGCACACACCGCGCCGTCTGAGCAAACCAATCCTGCCACTCCACCTGACAGAGCAACTCCAGTTGCAGCTCACTTTCAGTTCAACATAAACCAGCCTAAGAAAACCAGTCCATCCGAGGGCAAAATCTGTTAAGGACGTAGGTGTTGCTGAAACCTAACAGGGCTTTACAATCACTGTAAACACCGGCGCCTCGGGAATCCCAAGGAGTTACCTATGACAACCAACCAGATTGCTGCTTTCATCATACACTGTGTACAACTATAATGAAAGCTGGAACCTGATTGGATGCTAAGGGGAAATCTCTATGGTGACCATTTTGAGGACAACTCCTTAGTTTGTAAAATGGCTGCCTGTTTAAAAAGGTGGAAAAAGCGGATAGCGGATCAAATGCCAGCATCAACATATTAAAATCGACCACTCCAGTCATAACCAGATTATAACCCAGGTCTACGAGGCACTTAGCCCACCACAGAGACAGTAAAGCACTTTCTTTAATCAGTTTTCCAGTCAGCGGCATCAGGACAAAGCAACCTGATATACTCACAGCAGCACAGAGCATTTCAGCTCTTTCAGCAGGACAGAGTGTTTAAAGAGAGAAGTTGGCGGATACTGCAGGGGTTGGCATTGGCTGCGATAAAGATGGAAGGTCCCAGAGAAGGTAAATATCAGGGCTCCCAGCAGCACAGAGTATTTAAGGGTATATGCACAGTATATACCGGATTTTAGCTTTTTTAACTTTTTCTTTGCCTATTTCAGTTACGTAGCGGCTGCGCGGTTGTCGTGCAGGTTTTACAGAGCGGCCGAGCAGCTCAGACTGGCCTTATCTGCCATAAAGAGGGAGGCGGCCAGTATCTGTCTAATGGGTTTACAGCCCCGTCCATAAAGTCATTTATCAGAGCAAACACAATAAAAAACTGATCAGAAAAAAATCAGGCTGAGGATGGTGCAGCGGGCCTGGAAAAGCTCCAAGCTAATCAAACATAGGGTGTGAAAACTTATACAATGGCTCCCAGGAGCGGAACACCAGGATTTCTTCAGGAACCCACAGGACAATAGGAGGGACAGGGGTGCGGGGCGCAGCACGAAATTCTGTCCACCTGTCAACCCACAGATGTCATCGGATCGTCTGGAAAAACTAGATTTCTCTAGAAAGACCCTCAGGAAAGAAATCTGTACTGTCAGCAGCCGGATGTCATCATCTATACATACCGAGGACACGGAGGAGGGGGGGACTGAGCTGTGTATCTAATCCCATCATGTGCGATACTCCCTGCTGAGCTATGTATCTAATCCTATATGATACTCCCTGCTGAGCTGTGCATCTAATCCTATATGATACTGTCTGCTGAGCTGTGCATCTAATCCTATATAATACTGTCTGCTGAGCTGTGTAACTAATCCCATCGTGTGAGATACTCCCTGCTGAGCTATGTATCTAATCCTATATGATACTGTCTGCTGAGCTGTGTATCTAATCCTATATGATACTCCCTGCTGAGCTGTGCATCTAATCCTATATAATACTCCCTGCTGAGCTGTGTATCTAATCCCATCGTGTGCGATACTCCCTGCTGAGCTATGTATCTAATCCTATATGATACTGTCTGCTGAGCTGTGTATCTAATCCTATATGATACTCCCTGCTGAGCTGTGCATCTAATCCTATATGATACTCCCTGCTGAGCTGTGCATCTAATCCTATATGATACTCCCTGCTGAGCTGTGTATCTAATCCTATATGATACTGTCTGCTGAGCTGTGTATCTAATCCTATATGATACTCCCTGCTGAGCTGTGCATCTAATCCTATATGATACTCCCTGCTGAGCTGTGTATCTAATCCTATACCATACTGTCTGCTGAGCTGTGCATCTAATCCTATACCATACTGTCTGCTGAGCTGTGCATCTAATCCTATACCATACTGTCTGCTGAGCTGTGCATCTAATCCTATACCATACTGTCTGCTGAGCTATGTATCTAATCCTATACTATACTGTCTGCTGAGCTGTGTATCTAATCCCATCGTGTGAGATACTCCCTGCTGAGCTATGTATCTAATCCTATATGATACTCCCTGCTGAGCTGTGCATCTAATCCTATATGATACTCCCTGCTGAGCTGTGTATCTAATCCTATACCATACTGTCTGCTGAGCTGTGCATCTAATCCTATACCATAACTGTCTGCTGAGCTATGTATCTAATCCTATACCATACTGTCTGCTGAGCTGTGTATCTAATCCTATACCATACTGTCTGCTGAGCTGTGCATCTAATCCTATACCATACTGTCTGCTGAGCTGTGTATCTAACCCCATCGTGTGTGATACTGTCTGCTAAGCTGTGTATCTAATCCCATCATGTGTGATACTGTCTGTTGAGCTGTGTATCTAATCCTATCGTGTGCGATACCCCCTGTTGAGCTGTGTATCTAATCCTATCGTGTGCGATACTCCCTGCTGAGCTGTGTATCTAACCCCATCGTGTGTGATACTGTCTGCTAAGCTGTGTATCTAATCCCATCATGTGTGATACTGTCTGTTGAGCTGTGTATCTAATCCTATCGTGTGCGATATTCCCTGCTGAGCTGTGTATCTAATCCTATCCTGTGTGATACACAGCTCAGCAGGGAGTATCACACAGGATAGGATTAGATACACAGCTTAGCAGACAGTATCACACACGATGGGGTTAGATACACAGCTCAGCAGGGAGTATCTAACCCCATCGTGTGTGATACTGTCTGCTAAGCTGTGTATCTAATCCCATCATGTGTGATACTGTCTGCTGAGCTATGTATCTAACCCCATCGTGTGTGATACTCCCTGCTGAGCTGTGTATCTAACCCCATCGTGTGTGATACTGTCTGCTAAGCTGTGTATCTAATCCCATCGTGTGTGATACTGTCTGCTAAGCTGTGTATCTAATCCCATCATGTGTGATACTGTCTGTTGAGCTGTGTATCTAATCCTATCGTGTGCGATACTCCCTGCTGAGCTGTGTATCTAATCCTATCCTGTGTGATACACAGCTCAGCAGGGAGTATCACACAGGATAGGATTAGATACACAGCTTAGCAGAAAGTATCACACACGATGGGGTTAGATAAACAGCTCAGCAGGGAGTATCTAACCCCATCGTGTGTGATACTGTCTGCTAAACTGTGTATCTAATCCCATCGTGTGCGATACTCCCTGCTGAGCTGTGTATCTAATCCTATCCTGTGTGATACTGTGTGCTGAGCTGTGTATCTAATCCTATCCTGTGTGATACTGTGTGCTGAGCTGTGTATCTAATCCTATCATGTGCGATACTCCCTGCTGAGCTGTGTATCTAATCCTATACCATACTCCCTGCTGAGCTGTGTATCTAATCCTATACCATACTCCCTGCTGAGCTGTGTATCTAATCCTATACCATACTCCCTGCTGAGCTGTGTATCTAATCCTATACCATACTGTCTGCTGAGCTGTGTATCTAATCCTATACCATACTGTCTGCTGAGCTGTGTATCTAATCCTATACCATACTGTCTGCTGAGCTGTGTATCTAATCCCATCATGTGATACTCCCTGCTTACCTGTGTATCTAATCCCATCATGTGCGATACTGTGTGCATAGCTGTGTATCTAATCCTTTTCAATACTGTCTGCTGAGCTGTGTATCTAATCCCATCATGTGTGATACTGTCGGCTGAGCTATGTATCTAACCCCATCATGTGTGATACTGTCTACTGAGCTGTGTATCTAATCCCATCCTGCGTGATACTTCCTGCGGAGCTGTGTATCTAATCCCATCATGTGTGATACTTCCTGCGGAGCTGTGTATCTAATCCCATCATGTGTGATACTTCCTGCGGAGCTGTGTATCTAATCCCATCATGTGTGATACTTCCTGCGGAGCTGTGTATCTAATCCCATCATGTGTGATACTTCCTGCGGAGCTGTGTATCTAATCCCATCATGTGTGATACTCCTCCGCCCCTGTGCATCTTCTATGACCTGGAGGGATGAACCTGAGAACATACCTGGAGTTACCTGCCCGCTCGCTCCTCCTCCCGCTCGCTCTGGCACAGCTTCCTCCACACTTTCCCTGGTGACAGCTCACAAGTGTTTGATCAGGTTTGTTTGCTCAGTCCGGTCCACAATGGATCTGGAGCCGCTTCAAGGGGTGGTGTCCTGAAACCGAGGCAAGGAGACGCTCCCTAACGCCTCACCGACTTATTATACGCTCTGTTACCCAGCTTTCCCCTTCCTTAGTAATATGGCATCTATGGGCAGATGAGGAAAGCTGGATGACAATATGGCCGCCTGATTTCCTGCCCGCTAGGCCTGAATGTGTTGTGGTGGTCCCGCTCAGCTCTCCTGCCGAGACACTTGACTCTCTGCCATGTGCTCCTCGCTGTCATGTTCGGACACAACACAAGAAGTTGTTTCAGTCTGGAGAGGAGTGAAAAGCGGCGCCCGGCGGGAGAAAGTGACGCTTTTCTGAGGGGATTTATTAATCACAGAGTCAAATGAAAAGGGGGACAAAAGCCGCATTGTGCCCGAGAAAGAGGCAGCCGTGCCCACCCACCGGGCCCCTCAGAGCCCAGCCGAGGCTCTCAGCAACCATTAGATCAGCCGCCGCAAGAGGACGGTGCTCCAGGGGCGTATCACACATGCCAGGCTGAGATACACCATGAAAGCAGGCAGTATCAAACCTGGCAGGCTGAGATATACCAGCAGTAGCAGGCAGTATCACACGTGCCAGGCTGAGATACACCATATGAGCAACCGGTATCACACATGCCAGGCTGAGATAGACCATAGTAGCAGGCAGTATCAAATCTGGCAGGCTGAGATACCAGCAACCGGTATCACACGTGCCAGGCTGAGATACACCATGATAGCAGGCAGTATCACACGTGCCAGGCTGAGATACACCATGATAGCAGGCAGTATCACACGTGCCAGGCTGAGATACACCATGATAGCAGGCAGTATCACACGTGCCAGGCTGAGATACACAATATCAGCAGACAGTAACGCACACAATGAGCTGAGATACACTACCACGATAGGATTAGATACAAAGCTGATCAGACAGTATCACACACAATAGGCTTAGATACTCCAGTCCGTCAGGTCCTGCCTTATTTTACAGCACAGCTTCAAGTCCTGCTCCTAAGATGACTTTTTTATGAGATCTGGCCTCAGAGGGTGTGAATACATATTCAACGATGACGCTGCTCCATGACATAATACCGCCCACATACATCCATATAGATAACATTACCAAGAGGAGAAGACCTGAGGACAAGCGGATAGGGAGGGGGCGTACATGAGGCACGGTGAGCGGCACAGGGTAACGGAGGCCTGATGGCGGTCTGGTGACCCAGTGCGTGCAGACGTTACTCACGCCGTATCCACAGGGCTATAAATATTTTAGGAGGAGTCACACCTCGTCTATAAGTAGGTGTCAGACGAGCACTAATGGGCGCACCGTCATTATATGTGGGGGACACCACGATGCCTGACGCCTTCCGACGGCGTATAAATAAGGGTGGGATTTGCTTCCTCGCCTTTTATTTTCTAATTAAGACTCCTGAGATATAAATATAGAGGAAGATGCTAATTACCCTGCGAGCGCCTGCAGCCTGGCGAGGAGGGAAGCGTGCGCCACCGCCGTGACTCATGCTGCACGCTGTGGAGGCGATCGGCTCATCTCTAATATTTATCTCACTTTGTATCTGAAGCTGACGACGAATAAAACTAGGAAGGGTGTCGTCAGCCACCATCTTTTTTTCTTAAAGGGAACGCGCACCAATAAAGGTCTCTACAGCGGCTGCGCAGGGCACACAATGGGCCTTTACTATGCAGATGATCAGGGGGACACGTCAGTCACGTGGTCATTTACGACACCACAAACCTTCCCGAATCTGCGTATGAAAGGTGAGCACATCTGTACTAACAGAGCCAGGAATGCATCGTGGAGGGCGACGCCGCCCCTCTGTGAGACATAAGATATAAGGAACCAGGGTCAATCATTAACACCCTCTATTGTCAGCAGAACGAAGGAAGACCGCTCCCTCCGGGGCAGATATCCTGTATTAATTAACCGGCCGCCTGCAGGGAGATAGACTCCGCTTCACCGTCCCTGGTGAGGCCACAAATAAAATTAGTCTTCTGCCAGTTCTCAGGAAAGGAAATCTCAAGACGCAAGTCTCTACACGGCCCGGGGAAAAATCACAACTTGTAATTCAATAAGATGGTGCGTTCCCCTTTAAGATATTGCTCAGGGGCGTTACTCTAAATTCCTAAGCCCTCCCCCAAGTATTCCTCAGTAGGCTCCCATAGTAAATGTCAAATTTTAATAAAGTGCTCAAAAAATAGGATAAAAATATCAGCCCAAATATGAGGAAACCAGAAGAGGATGGAATTGGCAAAGGACGATACTTTGAAGTCCGTGTGGTCCCATATGTCACCCCAAACTCAGCTGAGTAAACATCCTGGGTGACCGCCCCCCACCAGGGCCCTTTATAGGTCCATAATGAACCCAGTTGGTGGCTCTTAACAAGACATGAGACAGTACAGCATATTTAAAGGGGTTGTCCAGGATTAGAAAAACATAGAAACAGCACCACCCCTGTCCGCTGGTTGTGTGCAGTATTGCAGCTGTCTCCCATTGACTCCATTGGAGTTGCTATACTGCACACAACCTATAGACAGTGGAAGTTTTCGGTTTTTCAACCCTGGACAAGCCCTTTAAGGAGCATGTCAATATTGAGCTCAGCCATACTTAGGTTATAGCCGATCCTGGAAAAGCTGGGTGATGAGCCACACACCCTCTTGTCTTCAATGGTAGACTCAGTGATCCATAAGGCATGCTGAGCTTGGAAAAGCTGGGTGACAACAACCTCTATGGGTACTTTAATGGCAGAAGTGTAGTCCAGCTTTTCCAGAATCAGATAGAACTGACAAATGGCTGACAGAATTAATTTTTAAGTGAGGAAAAAAAAAAAATTCAATTTAAAGGGGTTGCACAGGTATAGAAAAAACAGCGCCATCTATGTCCTCAGGCTGTGTGTGGAATTGCAGCTTAATGTCAGCCACAGTCTGAGGGATGGTGCCGATTTCGGAAGGAAGCAGCCATGTTTTCCGTATCATGAACAACGCCTTTAAGACAAAATAAACAAATGAATAAAATTTACAAACCCCTCCCCAAAAGTAGTGGCATAAGCTAGAATACCTGTAAAGGATGTTTATCGCCGAGGACAAAGGCTGCAGAATAATGACAGGATATTTGGTGTCCATTCCATCCTCACCTACATAAACGCAGAAACTGAATACTCTGACCCAAGCAGCTTACAATCTACGCTCGCTCTCATGTTACACGCTGCGCTCCCATTGACTGTTCATCAACACCTTCTGCAAGACAGACAAGTATGAGCAATGCGGGAAAAACTGTAACTACCAAAAACGTCACACAGGGAGAAGAGGCAGCCATTTTGAAATGCAAATATGTGACCCTTATGGACTGTGATGATGTCACACTCATAAATGACATCATATACTAGGAGACTACTTTACACTGTTTGGCTTCATTATAAAACAATGGGGCCTAACAACGGGCTCTGCTGCACATTTGAACAATTGCAATGAATGATCGTAGCCAATAAATTGGTGTTAAAAAAAAAATCCACATTGCTCTATGAAAACTTGAAGGGGACGAACGATCGTAATGATCCTTCATCCCCCAGTCACTTTGCATAGATCTGTGTGAAAGGCCCTTTAAATGAGCACCGATTGACTTGTTATTGGATTGGCAGTGCAACAGGACTCCTTTTCTTTGCTGCCCATAGCAACCAATCAGAGCTCAGCTTTCAAAGCAACTTAAAGGGGTTCTCCAGGACTTAGGGCCAACTCAAAAACTCACTTGCCCCAAGTCGCACCGAGTCTCATTAGGAGCTACATATGGACCAAGTCACTTCCTGATGGGAAACGGCCAGTGGTGAGGGCATGGTGGGCCAAAAATCAGGTTCTCTTTTTTAAAAAAAAATTGGGGTCAGAGGGGACAATGAATGGACTTTCTAGAGTTTCCAAACCTCCCGAAAGTACAACCATCAAAGTCAAGTCATGATCACCAGGGATGGAGGACATTATGACTCTGTGAGGTTTACTGGGAGTCAATTTGAATTTTTTCACTTTAGTTCCACATTCCATCACCAGGATGCCAAGTGATTGGGAGGGGCACCATTATTGGGTACACAGTTGTAGGCATTCCTCAGCCCAGGCTACACAGCAGATTTCGTAGTGTTGTCCCAAAGCAGGAGAGTTCAATGTTGATATTTTGTGACCGCCCCCCACCTCGACCAGTCAAAAGTAAACGTTGCACCACTGTTGTGTTGTGGACATGTGACATTAGCTATTGAGTTCTGTTGTAGCGCGACTATGTCAACTGGAACTAAAAGTCCTCATCTCGGTCACATTGAGTATCACTGATACGGACACGTTTGATTCTGGACTTCAAAAGCCACGGGTCAGCTAACATCTAACCCCAGCCTTAGGTTTCTCAAAAACACACCTACTTAAAGCTTGCTGTAAACCTCAAGTTGAGAAACCTGAGGGCTACTGGTTATTTGGACACCCACAAAAAAATACGAGGTCAGATCAATCATGGTCTACCACCATTCCTCCATCTTTCGGCCTACAACCAAAACAGCTTTTGGTCTAGAACCAAACCTTCGGCAAGACCAGTAAGGGCTCGTTCACATCTCCGTTCAGCCCTTCCGTTCTCCTGCTCCTGTAGGAGCAGGATAAGGAAAGGACGGATTCGGGACATAACTGAGCCCAACAGAGCCTAAGGAACCCCATAGACTATAATGGGGTCCATTAGGTTTCCGCTCAGAAGATGATTTTTGAAGCGGAAACAAAAGTCCTGCGTGCACAACTTTTGCAACTTTTTCGACCGTCACTAATGACCTGTCAAAGATTGGACCCACAAAAATCGGACCAACAAGGGGGTTGTTGGTATTGTGGTTTCCAGCCAAGTGCCTTCAGATAACAGATAGGTCCTCCTAGTATTCACCCTACGCAGGTACCTGCATAGCGACCAAGTAAAGTAGCACTTTCCCACCAAAGGTAGATTCTCTATGCAGGTACCTGCTTATTACAAACCTTAAGACTCATTCTTGACTGGCCCACAACCATACTAAAGAAACCCCCAACGGAAGACCTGCAATCCCAGAGTTCATTAGTAACGAACACAAAAAGAAAAAAAAAGGACTGGTGGTGGCTTGCGGTGCTTGGCTCCAAGGTTCAGATTCAACCAAGAACAACATCTGCATGGAGAGTTTGTATGTTCTCCCCGTGTTTGCTTGGGTTTTCTCCCACACTCCAAAGGCATACTGATAGGAACCTCAGATTGTGAGCACAAGCAATGATAAAGTGTGAGGCTACACAAGTAAAATAATAAAAAAACTCCAAAGAGGTTCTGCAGAAGGTGCACTGTCACAATATGCTGATACCATCTTAGGCCATGTAACAATGGTGCCATAAACAATGGGTAAAGTCATTGTTATCTAATGACTGTCTCCACCTCTGAATTATCATACGACTTTCCTTTACTGACCGATTAACCCCTGCAAATTAACCGTTTGAGTGTAAGCTATACGGGAGATTACCATTATAGGAGAATTAGGGCCTGGTGGGAACTTAATGACCTTGGGAGACATGTAATCAGGCCCCAGATTGCTCTTCATGTCCCATATTTAGTCACCCGCAAACAGCCAATGGGGATCCCAAACTCAGTTGAGGGCCCCTCGAAAGCAAGCAAGGTTCCTCATAGTCAGCAGGTGACTTCCATGCTGCATAAGGTCTGGGACCACAACCTCAAAACTGGAGTACCCCCATAGATTTTCATTTTGTTATACCAATTTGACAAAATGACAGTCCATGGGGGACCTCCATAAGTAACCCACAACCACCATGGCAGGTGACTGCCTGTAAATGATCACAAACTTGACCACGGGGTCCCTATGCTCGTCAGGTAACTAATAGTCATCTCCTGGCTTTGAGGTTCCCCATTATGGACAGTCACCTGCTGGTTATGGGGGATACAGTTACAGTCCACTGATTTGGGAACACATATCAGTCCTCAGCCATCAATATGGGACCACCATAACCAGTAGGCACTTTGGAAAGGCACTGGAGGGGGCTCACAATCATAACAATACAGGCCCTCTCAGTTAATGGGGACCCATGACCAGAACTCCAATCTTAGGACCATCTATAGGTCTCAGTCAGTGTGGGGGTATCTGAAGGAGCTGCTGGTCCCAAACTCCACCATGGGCCCCCATACCCGGGATCATCCTAAATTCCAAAATTAAATTACATCGAAACAAAGACCATAAAGAAGAAAACCACATGGTAACGACATGCCCCCCCCATCATTTTATCTAAACCATCTCCTCACCTGATCCATATCTCTACACCGTATTAGTCTGCGTACGGGAATGTTAATTATTAACACGTTCTTCTCCAATATCCCAGAAGAGTCAATGGCCCCTGCCCAGAAATTAACCCAAGAGTAGGGGTCCCCCTCCCCAAACAAGTCACCCAGGAGTGGCTAGCAACGACAAACAATTACCAGGGATTAGTGAGCAGCTCCCTCTCTGGATCCACCCCGACCGGCCACATTCCCACCAGGCAGGGACTTTAGGAGAGTCCAGGGATTGACGGGGCCTAAGGCCGGCAATACAGATTCGTAATCCAACGAAAAGGGTAAAAACCCTGGGATTAACCAGGATCAGAGCGATTACAGATTATAAGAAGATCACAAGGTGGAGATCCTAGATCCTTAGATCTTCCCCCCCCTCCAGCAGAGAATGGCTCCTATCAGATCAGTTACAATGTATCAGCTCAGTGTATCCACGATGTATCCACAACCAACCCCACCCCCGATCTCCAGCCAGCAGACCCCCCAACAAGTGCAAATAAAACGCAAGGAAATATCACGGCAGATTTTCTGCAGCTTACCCCCGAGCGGCTAGGAAAAGCCTCAGACATGTGCAATCTCCCCAGCTTCAAGGATCACTTCTTGGGAAAGAAGGAGGGAGGAGGGGGAAGGGAGGGAAACAGGAGGAGGAGGAGGGGATGGTAGAGTCTCCTTTTATACGAGGAAGCTTTTGTTGTCCAGGGTTGTGTTAGAAAATCCACATTCGGAAAATGGAGGGAGGAAAAAAGAACGTGGGGAAGGGGGTAGATCCCAGTCCTGGCGATCAGATCCCGGCGGGTAAGGGTGGAATTCCAGGCGGACGGATGAAGAGATTCCCCAGGATGTATGGATGTGTGCGGAGTTGTGTGTCTCTCCTGAATGCAGATTCTACACCTCTGTGGCTGCTCCAAGGACAACCCTTTCCCTTCCTCCTCCTCCTCCTGCCCGCTCCTCCTCAGCTCCTGCCCCCTCCTCCTCCTCTGCCTTCTCTCACCATTGTCTGACATTGCCCTCACAGACCCCCTTTCTCTTTCTAATGTCTCGCTGGGATGAGGGATTCGGACCCCTGGGCTTTCCCTTCTTCTTATTTTGGGACATTTTCCGCTTTTGTTTTTGCAACAATGTCACGGGAGAAGATAAACAGATCCCTTTGTTGGAGGCTGACATGATGCAACGCCGCTGCCCTGCCACTGGGGGGAGCCATGTGAAACCTTATCAGGAAGTCAAGTAAGGGGGATGAGAAAAACATGGCGGCTTTCTTCTGAAAACAGCGCCACTCCTGTCCGCAGGTTGTGTCTGGCATTGCAGCTCAGCACCATTAGAGTCAATAGGGCAAAGATGCAATACCACAAACAACCTGTGCACAGGGGTGGTGCTGTTTTTTAAAGTAAGTAGCCATGGTTTTCTAATACTACCTAACTTCTTGAAAGGAATGACATTTAATTTAAAAATTTTTTTAAAAAAGGCTGCTAATTTCCAAAAACAGCGCCACCCCTGTCCACAGGTTGTGCGTGGTATTGCAGCATGCAACTATTGACTGTAGTGGAGCTGAGATGAAATACCGGACACAACCCATGGATGGGGTGGCACTCTCTTTGAAAGAAAGCAGCCATATTTTTCTTATCCTGCACAACTTGGGTCTGGGAAAGCTGGGTGGAAACAATATGGTCAGTCATGCAGCAGGAAAGTTGGGTGGCACCCTCTTCTGGGCTTATAATGACTGGCAGTTTGATTGGTACCCAATTTTCCCAGGAACAGACAGACCTAACATGTAGTTATCCACCTGGCCATCATTCCAGATCACGCAGGGACCTTCACCCAGCTTTCTATGAATCCTGAGCAGAAAATAATAAATGGCTACAAGACAACCAAAGGGTTTACAATTTTTGAAATGGGCAAAATTTTGCTGCCATCAGAACGATCGTCTCACTGAGTGGTTCTCAGGGTGTCTGTCACTTTAATTGATAATTAAGAGGCGGAGCTCTTCAGGACAGAAGACCCGCCCAGGCTGGGAGAAGTCTGAAAGAGGAACTATGCTGCAATGCATCATGGGCCACACGAATGTGAAACTTCAGCCATGACCACCTCATTCTCTATCAATAACAGTCGGCTAAAGTGGCCCTAAAGGGGCAGAGATCCAAAGCTCTATGGGGCCCCTATCAATAGGCACCCTTCAAATTTTCAAAAAACATGGCGGATACACTGAGGGAGAGTGCCCCCAGCAACCAATCACATTGCAGCTTTCATTTTGGATTCTGTTATTGGAAAATGAGAGCTGCACTGTGATTGGCTGCTTCAGGACGGACAATCATTGAGTCTAGTGTGGTTGTCAGAGCCCCTCCCCCGCTCTCCTGAGGAGGTTATATCTATCAGGCATTGTCTGCAGGATATTTGTGTTGCTGTCGGCCGCCTGTCTTGTAGTTTCACGTTCCAGCGCTCTGTACAAATCACCGGCTCCTCAGCAGGATCGCTGACAGACGGCGGCTGATTACAGCAAACACTGAATGTATTACCACAAACTGCGGCTACCCGTACTGATGCCAGAGCAGCGGGTGATCAGTGCCCGGGTACAAGGCACAGGGCAACTCTCATCCTACACAGTGTATCTCAGCTTATCATGTGTGATACTGTCTGCTGAGTCGTTGTATCTAATCCTATCCTGTGTGATACTGTCTGCTGAGTCGTTGTATCTAATCCTATCCTGTGTGATACTGTCTGCTGAGTCGTTGTATCTAATCCTATCCTGTGTGATACTGTCTGCTGAGTCGTTGTATCTAATCCTATCCTGTGTTACTGTCTGCTGAGTCGTTGTATCTAATCCTATCCTGTGTGATACTGTCTGCTGAGTCATTGTATCTAATCCTATCCTGTGTGATACTGTCTGCTGAGTCGTTGTATCTAATCCTATCCTGTGTGATACTGTCTGCTGAGTCGTTGTATCTAATCCTATCCTGTGTGATACTGTCTGCTGAGCTGTGTATCTAATCCTATCATGTGTGATACTGTCTGCTGAGCTGTGTATGTAATCCTATCCTGTGTGATACTGTCTGCTGAGTCGGTGTATCTAATCCTATCCTGTGTGATACTGTCTGCTGAGTCGTGTATCTAATCCTTCAGTGTGATACTGTCTGCTGAGCTGTGTATGTAATCCTATCCTGTGTGATACTGTCTGCTGAGTCGGTGTATCTAATCCCATCCTGTGTGATACTGTCTGCTAAGTAGTATCTAATCCTATGTGTGATACTGTCTGCTGTGTCGGTGTATCTAATCCTATCATGTCTGGTACTGTCCACTGAGCTGTGTATATAATCTTATCCTGTGATACTGTCTGCTGAGCTGTGTATCTCAGCCTATCCTGTGTGATACAGACTGCTGAGATGTGTATCTAATCCTATCCTGTGTGATACAGTCTGCTGAGCTGTGTATCTAATCCTATCCTGTGTGATACTGTCTGCTGAGTTGTGTATCTAATCCTATCCTGTGTGATACTGTCTGCTGACCGTGTATTATCCTTCTGTGTGATACTGTCTGCTGAGCTGTGTATCTAATTCCTATCCTGTGTGATACTGTCTGCTGAGCTGTGTATCTAATCCTATCCTGTGTGATACTGTCTGCTGAGCTGTGTATCTAATCCTATCCTGTATGATACTGTCTGCTGAGCTATGTATCTAATCCTATCCTGTGTGATACTGTCTGCTGAGCTGTGTATCTAATCCTATCCTGTGTGATACTGTCTGCTGAGCTGTGTATCTAATCCTATCCAGTGTGATACTGTCTGCTGAGCTGTGTATCTAATCCTATCCTGTGTGATACTGTCTGCTGAGCTGTGTATCTAGTCCTATCCAGTGTGATACTGTCTGCTGAGATGTGTATCTAGTCCTATCCTGTGTGATACTGTCTGCTGAGCTGTGTATCTAGTCCTATCCTATGTGATACTGTCTGCTGAGCTATGTATCTAATCCTATCCTTGATACGTCTGTGAGCTGTATCTAATCTATCCTGTGTGATACTGTTGCTGAGCTTGTATCTAATCCTATCCTATGTGATACTGTCTGCTGAGCTGTGTATCTAATCCTATCCTGTGTGATACTGTCTGCTGAGCTGTGTATCTAATCCTATCATGTGTGATACTGTCTGCTGAGCTGATGTATCTAATCCTATCCTGTGTGATACTGTCTGCTGAGCCATGTATCTAATCCTATCATGTGTGATACTGTCTGCTGAGCTGTGGATCTAATCCTATCATGTGTGATACTGCCTGCTGAGATGTGTATATAATCCTATCATGTGTGATACTGTCTGCTGAGCTGTGTATCTAGTCCTATCCTGTGTGATACTGTCTGCTGAGCTGTGTATCTAGTCCTATCCTATGTGATACTGTCTGCTGAACGGTGTATCTATCCTATCCTGTGTGATACTGTCTGCTGAGCTGTGTATCTAGTCCTATCCTATGTGATACTGTCTGCTGAATGGTGTATCTAATCCTATCATGTGTGATACTGTCTGCTGAGCTGTGTATCTAATCCTATCCTGTGTGATACTGTCTGCTGAGCTGTGTATCTAATCCTATCCTGTGTGATACTGTCTGCTGAGCTCTGTATCTAATCCCATCATGTGTGATACTGTCTGCTGAGCTGTGTATCTAATCCTATCCTGTGTGATACTGTCTGCTGAGCTGTGTATCTAATCCTATCCTGTGTGATACTGTCTGCTGATCTGTGTATCTAATCCCATCATGTGTGATACTGTCTGCTGAGCTCTGTATCTAATCCTATCATGTGTGATACTGTCTGCTGAGCTGTGTATCTCATCCTATCCTGTGAGATACTGTCTGTTGAGTACTGTAAGCTGGCTGGGTGCAGGGAATGGGTTAATGTATCGGTGTCTCGCTCCCCATTACAGCCAGGTAAGGTAACACCCAGGGATTGTGTGTAGGATCTGGCAGAGTTACTCCTCTGCGCCCTGCCTGCCTCTGAAATATGCAAGAATCCGAGCCATGCCTTCATGTAGTCAGCCAGGTCCCATCTACAATATGCCCCCTCCCCTGCAGGTCACAGCCCCTAAGGCCACCCTTCACCTTTGCCCATTATTATTTTCTAACTCTTCACTTATACGTTTGTATAGGACGCTGATAGGAATGGGGCCCTCCAAGTAGAGGCCACACAGACCAATTAAAGGGACAGTTTATGTGTCTCTCTTCCCACGACATGCTAAAAGATAAACTACTGTACTTTACTCAGTCCAAGCGCTGGTCCTGTATAGGTGTCACGCAGTGATGTACATAGAGAAGTAAGGGCCCCATAGCAAGGATCAAAGCAGGTCCCCCACACAGGACAGAGGGGTTTCCGCCTAAACCCTTTCAATGACCCTTGGTCCATTTTTCCACTGCCTCATTTGCTAAAAGTTGTTCCTTTAGAGGGAAGAGTCCTGACCATGTTTTCACCTCCAGAAGCAGAGGAGATGATCCCAACTAAGACTGGGCCCCCATAGCAGTTGCCTGGTATGCCGCTATTATATCCCTGGTGTCACGGAAGGAGATCTTGTCCTGATAGTCAGTGGTAGGTTGAGCTTTCTTTCCCAGGTGGTCAGTGGTAGGTTGAGCTTTCTTTCCCTGGTGGTCAGTGGTAGGTTGAGCTTTCTTTCCCTGGTGGTCAGTGGTAGGTTGAGCTTTCTTTCCCTGGTGGTCAGTGGTAGGTTGAGCTTTCTTTCCCAGGTGGTCAGTGGTAGGTTGAGCTTCTTTCCCTGGTGGTCAGTAGTAGGTTGAGCTTTCTTTCCCTGGTGGTCAGTGGTAGGTTGAGCTTCCTTTCCCTGGTGGTCAGTGTAGGTTGAGCTTTCTTTCCCTGGTAGTCAGTGGTAGGTTGAGCTTTCTTTCCCTGGTGGTCAGTGGTAGGTTGAGCTTTCTTTCCCTGGTGGTCAGTGGTAGGTTGAGCTTCCTTTCCCTTGGTGGTCAGTGGTAGGTTGAGCTTCCTTTCCCTGGTGGTCAGTGAAGAACTGAACTCCTTTCTCCAATGGTCCATGATAGATTGAGTTTTTTCCCTTAAGGTCAGAGGTGGATTGAGCTCTCTTAATTGATCAGCAGCGTCCTTCCAGCAAATCAGTAGCTTACTGAGAGTCTTTTCCCTCGTGATCAATGGTGGATTGTCCTACCTTTCTATGGTGGTCAGTGGTATACTGTACTTCCTATCCCTGGTTATCAGTGGGAGATTGAGCATCCTATCCCTGGTGGTCAGTGGTAGACTCTGCTCCCTATCCCTGGTGGTCAGTGGTAGACTCTGCTCCCTATCTTTGGTGATCAGTGGCAGATTGAGCCTCCCTTCCCTGGTGGTCAGTGGTAGACTCTGCTCCCTATCTTTGGTGATCAGTGGCAGATTGAGCCTCCTTTCCCTGGTAGTCAGTGGCAGATTGAGCCTCCCTTCCCTGGTGGTCAGTGGTAGACTCTGCTCCCTATCTTTGGTGTTCAGTGGCAGATTGAGCCTCCTTTTCCTGGTGGTCAGTGGTAGACTCTGCTCCCTATCCCTAGTGATCAGTGGTGGATTGAGCCTCCTTTTCCTGGTGGTCAGTGGCAGATTGAGCCCCCTTTCCCTGGTGGTCAGTGGTAGACTGTGCTCCGTATCCCTAGTGGTCAGTGATGGACTGAGCTTACTTTACCTTTTGATCAGTGCAGATTGAGCCTCCTTTCCCTGGTGGTCAGTGAGATATATGTCATACCAGGTGAATACAGTGGACATTGTATTAGCTTGTGATTGGATTACACAAGATTGTGACATATACATAATTCTTCCTGTGGCCAGATTCTTTTTTTAGTAGTGGTCCCCTGCTGGGATGGTGGTCAATATGAAACGACCATTGATATATTCATGTTGGTAGAGTATATACAGGATTCAGTGCGCATTCACATGTCCATTGATGTTTTCCTGATATGTCACATATAACATTAATTCTAGATGGTCCCTGCTGGGTTGGTGGTCAATATGTAATGACTATTTTTATATTCAGCTTTCCATTCTTGTACATACAGTAGGCGCTGCCCAGAAAGATACAATTTTACAGATCTGCGGCACCATATACTACTGTACATTCAGCCTCAGTGGTTTCCTGCTTCCCTACAGAGAGGAGGTGCTGATGAGCAGCAGCACCTGTATGCAGTCTCCATTACCACAGTCTGCCCTGTCTTCTCTGTCGGACCCCCGCAGATTTGATATTGATGACCTATCCTGAGGATAGGTCATCAATAAATTTAACTTGGGAACCCCTTTAAGTGTCAGTTTTAACTGTAGCTCTAGCATTTTATTCATAAACATGGAAGCTTAAAGGGGTTGTCCAACAAAAAATATTGTATAGTCTTCGAACCAGCACCTGCATCTGAATACTTTTGTAATTGTATTTAGTTAGAAATCTAGCATAGAAACTGAGTTATTTAATAAAATGTATCTGTATAGCGCCACCTGCAGTGTGTTTTTTTTTTCTTATTTCTTTGACTGGCTCACTGAGAAGGCCGCACATGCTCAGTTTCAAGCTTCATCTCCCTGCTGAGCTGTGATAGGGAGAGCTGAGACACGTCTCCTGAGCTGTGATAGGGAGAGCTGAGACACGCCTCCTGAGCTGTGATAGGAAGAGCTGAGACACGCCCCCTGAGCTGATAGGAAGAGCTGAGACACGCCCCCTGAGCTGTGATAGGAAGAGCTGAGACGCCCCCTGAGCTGTCAGCTTGACATAAATCTAGTAGAGCAATGAATGAGGAGATCTCTGGATCCATGTGAGGTACAGGACTGGTTCTAGATTTGTTAGAAAGAGGTTGTCTGGTTATCATTTTTTACATTATTCATGAGACAACCCCTTTAATGTGCATAGTTAGGGAACGTGGGATGTTTTACAGTGTACAAGGAAATCTCCATCAGTAGCTGCCAGAATATTCCTTTAAGACCTGACTAGAAGGATATCATTGTAAAAGGGCAAAAAACCTTGGACCAGGCATGATAGATAACATGCTCAGCTAACCCAAATGTTCATGTCAATGGGGGTATCAGGGCTTTAACTCTGTTTGGCTACTTTGTGTCAGTCCTGACTGTAACTAGAATTGTATTCATTACCCAAGAAGCTCAAGATGAACAGTTTGCAATGGGAAAACAAAGCTCAGTCTGTGGCTGCAGATAGGAGAAGGTGTGGGCACAGGCATTAGAAGGAGGGGACATGCGACTTTGACATGGGGAGGGGGGACAGGTGACTTTGGCATGGGGACTGGTGAGTTTGGCACGGGGTGGGAGGACAGGTGACTTTGGCATGGTGGAGGAAGGGACTGCATAGGGGGGACATGAGACTTTGGCATGGGGAGGGGGGGACAGGTGACTTTGGCATGGAGAGGGGACAGGTGACTCTGGCATGGGGAGGAGGGGACCAGTGACTTTGGCAAAGGGAGGAGGGGACACGTGACTCTGGCATGGGGAGGAGGGGACACGTGACTCTGGCATGGGGAGGAGGGGACACGTGACTCTGGCATGGGGAGGAGGGGACATGTGACTTTGGCATGGAGAGGGGACCAGTGAGTTTGGCAGGTTTTGGATGGTCTCTTCCTGAGCCCCTGGTACAGCAGACTGCGGATTATGGAGATCGCAGACAGGAAGAGACTGATCGCTAATTAGGATGTGGTGGGGGTGGGGGATATCATGGATTTGATTACGAGATTATGGGGAAATTGCATATTTCCCGGAGAGTCTGTCCTGTCGCATATTAAGGATTAACCTGAAGAGAAATGTAATAATTATCCACATGAATGCGGCGGCGACATGTGGGGGAGGGGGCTTTCATCAGTTACCGGGGGTGCGGAAACTGTGAGACCAAACACATGATGAAGCCGAAAAATCTCTGTAAATGTTTGTCCTGATAATGTGGATGAGGTGGTGAGACTGAGTGTACATGGCAGATCTCACCCCAGCATCTCCTCCCCCCACACACTGTGCGCCCAGGGAACTCAGAATATCGCCCGTTATGAGTAATTAGATGTTACACCCATTGTCCCTGAGTATGAGAGCAGCTAGAAGTCAGCGGAGGCCGATGCTATGGGGCACTGTGGATATCATTGTTATGGGGGCACTGCGGAGGTCACTGTCATGGGGGCTCTGTGGAAGTCACTTATGGGGGGCACTTTGATGTCACTGTTATGGGGGGGCACTGTGAAGTCACTGTTATGGGGGGCACTGCGGAGGTCACTGTCATGGGGGGCACTGCGGAAGTCACTGTCATGGGGGCACTGTGGGGATGGGACACGGATGACTATGGGGGGCACAGTGGATGTCACTGTTATGGGGGCACAGTGGATGGGTCACTGTGGACGGTCACTTATATGGGCACTGTGGTCACTGTTATGGGGCACCTGTGGATGTCACTGTTATGGGGGCACCGTGGATGTCACTGTTATAGGGGGCACCGTGGACGTGTCACTGTTATGGGGGCACCGTAGTGTCACTGTATGGGGGCACAGTGGATGTCACTGTTATGGGGGCAGTGGAGTGGATGTCACTGTTATGGGATGGGGGCACAGTGATGTCACTGTTATGGGTGGGTCACTTATGGGGGCACAGTGGATGTCACTGTTATGGGGGCACAGTGGATGTCACTGTTATGGGGGGCACAGTGGATGTCACTGTTGGGGGCATGGTCACTGATGGGGGCACTGTGGAGGTCACTGTTAACTGTGGGTCACAGGGGCACTGTGGAGGTCACTGTTTACTGTGGGGTCACTGTGGGGGCACTGGATGTCACTGTTCACTGTTATGGGGCACTGTGGGGTCACTGTTATGGGGCACTGTGGAGGTCACTGTTATGGGGGCACTGTGGAGGTCACTGTTATGGGGGTCACTGTTATGGAGGTCACTGTTATGGGGCATGGGGGCAACTGTGGAGGTGGGGCACTGGATGTCACTGTTTTATGGGGTTAATGCACTGTGGATGTCACTGTTATGGGGCACTGTGGATGTCACTGTGTATGGGGGCCACTGTGGATGTCACTGGACTATGGGGGCCTGTGGATGTCACTTTATGGGGGCGACATGGAGGTCACTGTTATGGGGCACAGTGGGATGTGGGCACTGTTATGGGGGGGCACTGTGGATCACTGTGGGTCACTGTTATGGGGGCACTTGTGGGATGTCACTGTGGGGCACTGTGGGATCCACATGTTATGGGGGGCACTGTTGGATGTCACTGTTATGGGGGCACTGTGGATGTCACTGTGCTATGGGGGCACTGTGGGTCACTGTTATGGGGTCACTGTTATGGGGCACTGTGGATGTCACTGTTATGGGGGCACTTGTGGATGTCACTGTTATGGGGGCACTGTGGATGCATGTGGGCACTGTGGGTCACTGTACTGTGGGGGGTCACTGCTATGGGGCACTTGCACTGGGCACTGTGGATGTCACTATGTGGGCGGCACTGTGGATGCACTGTTATGGGGGCACTGTGGATGTCACTGTTATGGGGCAGACTGTGGTGTCACTGTTATCACTGTGAGACCACAGTCCTGGAGAAGTCCTTTCAGAGCACACAGGCAGTAGCCCGCAGGTGTCCTGTATACAGGATGAAACAGTTATCGGTGACATTTTCCCTCCTGAACTGCACCAGTTACGGGGAGAGATCAGTTACACAGACGATGGCGCTGGCTCCTGATGATGTGTACCGCCTGCAGTCATCTGGCCTGCGTACAACATAGGTGTGTCCCTGGGACTGGAAACAAGCCGGGGGAGCCGTACCTGACAGAGGCCTAGAAAACACAGCCGCCATTGTCCCCCTGTGCAACACAAATCCAGCACACATAGGTCTCTGACTCCTCCTCAGTCCCATCTGTGGGAAAGCTGGGTGACAACCAACATGGCGGCCATTAGACCTTTCATCGGGGCTGTGACACCCTGGGGTTTTTCTTTTGTTTTACCTACCAGATCGGCCTAGTTGTAGCTTGTCATAATCAAACCTGCCTTCAATCTGTGGCTCTAGCTATTAAGTGACTACAACTCCCACCATGCTGTGAAAACCTGCTGGGAGTAGTAGTTCCTCGACTGCTAGAAGGCCACAGATTGGTGGTCAGTGCTCTAAGGTGCAAAGTACATCTACATGGCACAGGACGGTGCGGATAGCCGGTATTACCAGTCCTCTGTGTAGAGGGCAATGCAGGGGAGGCACAAGCCGTGTCTTCCCTGCAGGATGAATGATTACATGTTCATGTTTATACGGCATTTCTATCAGGTTACGGTTGTTTTTTTCCTACACAGAAGACACAAACCTGCCCCTGTTATGGGTATGGGGCCCCTCTTATCGTGATCCCAGTGGTATTCCCCCACCAATCCACAGGATAACCTGGCACAACCAGAAGACCCCTTTAAGACTACTAGAGGAGGAGACAGCAGAGACTGTGTGTACAGCAGGGTGACCGGGTGACCAAAGGCCGTCCTCCATACCTTACACTCATCTCCCTCAGCCCCTGCTATGTCGGTGACGTGAAACGCGTCAACCTTGTTACTATTCGGTAACATCTGTCACCTGGAATCTCCTGGAGAATGTTCCTTCTACTAGTCGGGTTCCAAGTAGGACATCCTTATAAGGTGGCAGCGTGCCCGCAGGAACAGCTGTTTGGCTACGCCGTGGCCGACACCTCCAGAGCTGACGCTCGGCTGCCAGGAACTGCAGACTTCAGCTGACGCGTTTCATTATCCTGTATGACAAGTGCAATAAAGCACAGACGACTGCTAATAAACATCTCTGTACACCGCCCGCCCGCAGCCTCATCTCACCCAGCTTCTCCAGAGTATGGGGCGGCAGATACACCTCAGCTGCTGCAGAACCTCCTAATACCTCAGCTGCTGCACAACCTCCTAATACACACCTCAGGTGCTGCACAACCTCATAATACACACCTCAGCTGCTGTACAACCTCATAATACACACCTCAGCTGCTGCACAACCTCATAATACACACCTCAGCTGCTGTACAACCTCTAAGCCTACACACCTCAGCCTCACAACCTCCTAATACACACCTCAGGTGCTGCACAACCTCCTCTAATAATACACACCTCAGCGCTGCAGAACCTCCCAATACACACCTCAGCTGCTGCACACCTCATAATAACACACCTCAGCTGCTGTACAACCTCCTAATACACACCTCAGCTGCTGGCACCTGCTGCTGATACACACCTCAGCTGCTGTACAACCATAAACACACCTCAACTGCTGTACAACCTCATAATACACACCTCAGCACAACCTTCACCTTGCTGCACAACCTCTAATAATACACACCTCAGCTGCTGCACAACCTCCTAATACAACACCTCAGCTGCTGCTGCAAACCTCCTAATACACACCTCAGCTGCTGCTGCAGCTGAACCTCCTAATACACACCTCAGCTGCTGCCTCCTCATAATTACACACCTCAGCTGCTGCTCTAATACACAACCTCAATCTCATAATACACACCTCAGCTGCTGCACAACCTCATAATACACACCTCAGCTGCTGCACAACCTCCTAATACACACCTCAGCTGCTGCAGAACCTCCTAATACACAATCAGCTGCTGCAGACCTCCTAATACACACCTCAGCTGCTGCACAACCTCCTAATACACACCTCAGCTGCTGCAGAACCTCATAATACAACCTCAGCTGCTGCACCTCCTAAATACAACCTCTGCTACACACCTCAGTGCTGCAGAACCTCCTAATACACACCTCAGCTGCTGCACCTCAGCTGCTGAACCTCATAATACACACCTCGCTGCTGTACAACCTGCAATAATACACACCTGCTCAGCTGCTGTACAACCTCCTAATACACACCTCAGGCTGCTGCACAACCTCTAATACACACCTCAGCTGCTGGCACAACCTCCTAATACACACCTCAGCTGCTGCAGAACCTCATAATACACACCTCAGCTGCTGCACAACTCCTAATACACACCTAAGCTGCTGCTATAACATCATAATACACACCTCAGCTGCTGCACAACCTCCTAATAACACCTAGCTGCTGCAGAACCTCATAATACACACCTCAGCTGCATACACACCTCAGCTGGCTGCAGACACCTCAACCTCCTAATACCTCCTCAGCGCGCGACAGCTCTGGCTGCCTGCACAACCTCCTAATACACACCTTCAGCTGCTGCTGACCTCAGCTGCTGCACAACCTCCTAATACACACGTTGGGGCAACATGGCAGTGGCACATATTTTTTACTTTTATGTATGTTTTATTTACTGAAGAAAAGAAAGAACTGAGCACAGTGCCATGGAGACCGATCTGGTTGGCATTTACGGGGGGATTAGTGACAGATAGGAATCTATGGCACTAATGTGAATTTCCATGGCTGGAACTTATGGGGGTATTTTGAGCAGATACTTACAGGAGCATCTGCAGCTGGTACCAAAGGGATCATTTGTGGAGGCACTTCAGAGGGTGTCAGTGACATTCATTTATAAGTGACGCTTAATGGGGCAACCGCAGCAGGCATGTACTGGAATATCCATGGCTGGAATTTATGTGGACATTTTAGGCAGGTACTTACTGGAGCATCTGCAGAAGGCACCTAAGGGGTCATTTGTGTCAGGCACTTAGAGAGTAACCTAAGGAAGACACTGAAGTGGAGATTGTCATTTTACTAGGACATAGTGTAACATTAAGATCAATGGGGGGCGAACACCGGGGGCCCCTTTAAAGGGCACTAATCTGCCACTGTGTACAGCATATAACTAGTAGTAGGACCCCCACTGGACACCATATGTATATACTATCACTTGTACGGTGGTCAACCATTTAAAGAGAGAATTCCGACAGGTACTTACAGGGACATCTGAGGCTGGCACCTGTGCGGGAGCCTATCTCTTTACATTTAGACAGTATCCGTGGCTTCATGGTCCTGATTTCCACCAAATTTCTTCTCCTCAGCTAGCAGAGCTCAGGGAACGTGGCGGTAATGAAGCATTGCAGATTTAATTTACAAGAAAGACATAATTACCCTCCTGTCATCTACAGCGGAAGACGGACGCCCCGCCTCACAAACAAGAAAAAAACGGGCGCCTCCAGGAGCCGCTTATCACCAGGGATGGTCAGAAATCTAAAATAATTATGCAAATTGCTTCCAGATTTTAGGAATTAATCAACTAGATTCCCTTAAAGGGATCAACTCCACTCATTTTAAAGAAGGTCCTGCTGCTGAAACCTACTGGGTGTGGGGAACCACAAGTGCATTTATACAGTGACCATTAAAATCAATGGGGAAGCAGAGTCAACAAGCAGAAAAGACTCAAGAGCTGGAATCCAGTGAATGTGTCATCACGTATTGGGGGTTAGGTGACACATGGGGCACAGGATTATCCCCCACAGCCCCATCCTTGCCCTGAATGTGGTGCTGCTGCGAGTCACAGAAAAGGGTTAAAGGGTGAAGGGCTAGAGGAGGCGCGCAGCTTTCACAAACTTCTTTCCATTCTCCAAGGGGACGGCTAGTCCCATACAAAGGATTCTCACTTTTATTCAATTGGACAGAAGTCGGTAGTCAGGGACACAGGTCCTCACCAGTCTGCACCCCCCACCCTCCAGAAACCCATGCCCACCCCTCACAGGACACCACCATTCACCACCACGCCCGCCTCTCCATGCTGATTGGCTGCAATTCAAATTCTGCAAAAGAAAAGGAAGGAGAACCAGCAGGGTTTAACCCCATGTGAAGCAGATCGTTAAGGGGTATTGGATTACAAGACATGGAGAGAAGGAAGGAGTGAGGAGGGAAGGGTTAACAGGAAAAGCCCAGACAGTAAATAAGTAATGAGGAGGCAGCAAAATGTAATGTGATACCTGTGTGGGATAAAGAAAGCTACGATGAGATAGATAGATATAAAGATAGATAGATAGCTGGGTGCCAGTGGCTGAGGAAGTGCTAGATAGCAAATATCCAAAGAGGTAAAAAAGGTAATTATTCACCCAAAAGCAAGAATAAATACTTATACTTCGTGGAGATTTTCTTCAATTTGCTTATAAAGATAGATAGATAGATAGATAGATAGATAGATAATAGACAGATATTAGATAAATATAAGATAGATAGATAAATAGATATTAGATATAGATATTAGATATAGATAGATATATAGGAGATAGATAGATAGATATTAGATATAGATAGATAGGAGATAGATAGATATCAAGATAGATAGATATACATACAGATAGATAGATATTACATAGATAATAGATATAAGATAGATAACTGACATATAAAGCTTTACCTATGAATTTAGGGCTGTAAATGATAAATGGAAATTTCAAGGCAAGAATTTAGAAAATTTTAGCAGAGTATAATCCTATGTCGCCCTCTGGTGGAGAGTTGTAAAATTAATTGAAAAGATGGATACATTCATGATGAAAGTGATGAAAGAATACAGGACAGAAGTGGTACTGTACAGTGTACATATATACAGAATAAGATCAGAAACTGGGAATTACACCCAGTATACAGGACAGGAGAACGTGGTACTGTGGCAAGTGTACAGGTATATACAGATGAAGAGCAGATACTGAGGATTACACCCAGTATACAGGACAGGAGAAGCTGGCACTGTGACAGTGTAATATATATATACGGACATAGAGCAGATACTTGAGGATTACACCCAGTATACAGGACAGGAGAAGTGGTACTGTGCAGTGTATATATATACAGAAATAGAGGCATGCATACTGAGGATTACACCCAGTATACAAGGACAGAGAAGTGTACTGTGCAGTGGTATATATATATATATATATATATATATATATATATATATATATATATATATATACAGAATAAGAGCAGATACTGAGGATTACCCAGTATACAGGACAGGAAAGTGGGTATGTGCAGTGTAAATATTAAGAATAGACAGATACTGAGGATTACACCAGTATACAGGACAGGAAGAAGGATTACACCCTGGGAGTTGTGCAGTGTCCATATATACAGAATAAGAGCAGATACTGAGGATTACACCCAGTATCGGCAGGAGAAGTGGTACTGCAGTGTCCATATATACAGAATAAGAGCAATACTGAGGATTACACCCAGTATACAGGACAGGAGAAGTGGTACTGTGCAGTGTTATATACAGAATAAGAGCAGGACTGAGGATTACACCCAGTATACAGGACAGGAGAAGTGGTACTGTGCAGTGTATATATAAGAAAAGAGCAGATACTGAGGATTACACCAGTATACAGGACAGGAGAAAGTGGTACTGTGCAGTGTAATATATACAGAAGATAAGGCAATACTGATGACTACACCAGTATCAGGACAGGAGAAGTGGTACTGTGCAGTGTGTATATATACAAATAAGAGCAGATACTGAGAATTACCAGTATCAGGACAGGAGAAGTGGTACTGTGCAGTGTAATATATAATACAGAATAAGAGCAGATACTGAGGTTACTCAGTATACGACAGGAGAAGTGGTTACTGTGCAGTGTAATATAATACAGAATAAGAGCAGATACTGAGGATTACACCAGTATACAGGACAGGAGAAGTGGTACTGTGCAGTGTATATATATATATATATAATATATATATAGTGGTATATATATATATATACAGATAAGAGCAGATACTGAGGATTACACCAATATACAGACAGAGAAGTGGGTACTGTGCAGTGTATATATATACACAATAAGAGAGATACTGAATTAGCCCAGTTACAGGACAGAGAAGTGG
>ONZH01005111.1:0-27582 GCA_900303285.1 Rhinella marina | reverse complement strand
AGAGAACGCACAGTACAGTTGCCAGTTTATAAGGCCTATATATTGTATTTTTCAAGGTACACAGGCCTTTTATTAAGTGATCAGACGGTGTGTATGAACACCAGTTATGAGAAATTACTTTGCAAGAGAACGCACAGTACAGTTGCCAGTTATAAGGCCTATATATTGTATTTTTCAAGGGTACACAGCCGTGTATTAAGTGATCAGACGGTGTGTATGAACACCAGTTATGAGAAATTACTTTGCAAGAGAACGCACAGTACATTGCCAGTTATAAGGCCTATATATTGTATTTTTCAAGGTACACAGCAGTGTATTAAGTATCAGACGGTGTGTATGAACACCAGTTATGAGAAATTACTTTGCAAGAGAACGCACAGTACAGTTGCCAGTTATAAGGCCTATATATTGTATTTTCAAGGTACACAGCCGTTGTATTAAGTGATCAGACGGTTGTGTATGAACACCAGTTATGAGAAATTACTTTGCAAGAGAACGCACAGTACAGTTGCCAGTTAAGGCCTATATATTGTATTTTCAAGGTACACAGCATTTATTAAGTGATCAGACGGTGTGTATGAACACCAGTTATGAGAAATTACTTTGCAAGAGAACGCACAGTACAGTTGCCAGTTATAAGGCCTATATATTGTATTTTTCAAGGTACACAGCCGTGTATTAAGTGATCAGACGGTGTGTATGAACACCAGTTATGAGAAATTACTTTGCAAGAGAACGCACAGTACAGTTGCCAGTTATAAGGCCTATATATTGTATTTTTCAAGGTACACAGCCGTGTATTAAGTGATCAGACGGTGTGTATGAACACCAGTTATGAGAAATTACTTTGCAAGAGAACGCACAGTACAGTTGCCAGTTAAGGCCTATATATTGTATTTTTCAAGGTACACAGCAGTGTATTAAGTGATCAGACGGTGTGTATGAACACCAGTTATGAGAAATTACTTTGCAAGAGAACGCACAGTACAGTTGCCAGTTAAGGCCTATATATTGTATTTTTCAAGGTACACAGCAGTGTATTAAGTGATCAGACGGTGTGTATGAACACCAGTTATGAGAAATTACTTTGCAAGAGAACGCACAGTACAGTTGCCAGTTAAGGCCTATATATTGTATTTTTCAAGGTACACAGCAGTGCATTAAGTGATCAGACGGTGTGTATGAACACCAGTTATGAGAAATTACTTTGCAAGAGAACGCACAGTACAGTTGCCAGTTATAAGGCCTATATATTGTATTTTTCAAGGTACACAGCAGTAGTGCCAAATATAGTTTGGTATGTAGCAGAGCACCTAATACACCACTAATGCCTCTCTCTGTCCCTACTCCAGCAGCTATCCCTGAATACAGCAGCCGTTCTCTGTAAAGTCTATATTGTAGTAAGCTATCACTGAAGTCCACTGTAGTAGCCCTGATAAGGGCTTTTAATCACGCTCCTGCCTGTCCAACAGCTAAAATCTGTCTCTCCCTTCTCCAGCCTCTGTCCCTGACTAAGTTCACGCAGCATATGCGTACGAGCAGGAAGAGCTGAGTTTTTAATATTCGAGGTCACATGGTTTTTCCAGCCAATGCATGTAGACGCTGTTTTCGCGCTGCCAGCGTGCTCAGCGTGCCTGTCATACCCCCCCTGCATGGTGATTGGTGGAAAAAGAGCGCCAGGGAAGGTGGGAGGGGAAACGAATTCTAAGTGCGCCATCGCCGTTATTCTCGAACAAAATCGAGTACGCCGAATATCGTAGTATTCGATCGAATACCAGCTCGATCGAACACTACTCGCTCATCTCTACTAATTTTGTGGACAGGAAAATATGGGCAACTACTGTGCGGTGTTTAGTTTTAAAGTCCATAATGTTAAGAAATAGTAAGGCCAACTCTGGGGAGAAGGCAACCTTACTTCCTGTGATAGAGTCCAAAAGAGCAAAACCCTTTTTCCATAATTTTTGTGTAATGGGACAAGACCATAAGACATGAAGGAGAGATCCCCGACTGCCACAACCCCTCCAGCAGAGGTAAGAGGTACCGGGGTAGATGTGACTTAATATGTCAGGGGTGAGATACCACCTAAGCATAGTTTTAATAGCAGCCTCATAGTAAGAGACACATGTAAATGTTTTGGAAATAAAAGTACAAGAGGAAGACCAAATATCAACAGAAAATTGTTTGCCTATCTCCTTCTCCCAGGTAAGATATGGGGTATACTTCACAAATGTTTGTTTAGCACCTAAAAGAGAATAAATAGGTCTTAGACCCTTTGATGAGGAATTTGTAGTGTTCCACAGAAGAAAAATCTCCTTACATGCGAGGGGGGTGGTAGGGTCATTTTCCTGAATGAGATGACGGACCCTCAGATATATATATAAAAGTCTTTGTGTGGAATAGAAAATTGTTCTTGCAGGATCGAAAATTGTTTTAGTTGGGAGTTCTCAAAAAGAAGTGATACCGAGACTAAGCCTTTGGATATCCAGGGTTTCAAATCTAGATCTGGGATAAAGAAGCCAAGTAGTTCTAGGGGGGCCATCTCTCGAATTGAAAAACTTTTTGTAGAAACTTTAGTATTAAAATGTTTCCAGATGGAGATGGAGGTTGAGCGAAAACTGGGAATGGGGTCCCAAAGGGATTGTAGGGTTCAGGGCCGCAAGTAATAATGCTTTAAGGTTATGTCCAGGAGTAGTGGCTGTCTCTATTTGAATCCAATGGTGTTGCATATCCCCTCTCCACCACTCCCTCAAGAAACTCATGTGGGTAGCTATGTAATAGTCATAAATCTTGGGAAATCCCAATCCTCCCGCTTTCCTAAACTTGTTTAGCAAGGAGCTAGCTACACGTGGGCCTCTAGGAGACCAAATAAACTTCTGGAGTAACTTATTGACACGTGCAAAGAAGGAGGGTGGAAGGGAGATAGGGACTGTCCTCATCACGTATAGAATTTTCGGGAGGGTCATCATCTGGAAGGTCACGATGCGGCCAACCCAAGAGATGTCTTGTTTGTTATATTGAGATAAATCCTTCTCTATTGTTACCAACAGGGGAAGGTAGTTAAATTGATACAGAGATTTATGTTTACTGGAAACTTTTGTGCCTAAATATTGGATATTGTTTTCCTGCAAGTCCAGTGTGTGTAGAGATTGTAAATATAGAAGAGAGGTGGGCTTAATATTAATAGAAAGGGCTTGAGATTTCTTTTCATTCACTTTGTAAAAAGAGAGTGTGCCATATTGGCGAATTATACTCATCACTGCGGGTAGGGAAGAGACAGGAGCCTTAAGGGTAAATATGACATCATCGGCATAGAGTGAGAGTCTATGTGTTTTGTCACCAATATTGATACCATGTACCTGATCAGAGAGCCGGATAGATTGTGCAAGGGGTTCAATGGACAGAATAAAAATGAGGGGGGAAAGAGGAAACCCCTGCCTGGTGCCGTTGGTGATGTCGAAAGGAGCTGATAGGGTGTCATTAACATATACTCGAGCCGAGGGCTTACCGTATAAGGCTTTAACCGCACCCAAGAAAGGGCCGCATATTCCCATCACTTGTAATACAGACAAAGCAAAAGTCCAGTTAATGCGGTCAAATGCCTTCTCTGCATCCAGCGTGACTAGTAGCGCCTCCAGACTTGACCTCTCGAGGTAATCCACAATGTTCAGTACTCTCCTGGTGTTACCTATAATGTGTCTACCTTTAATAAAACCGGATTGGTCTCCATCAATAAGAGAGGGTAGTATTGGAGCTAATCGAGTGGCCAGAGCTTTAGCGTATATTTTGAGATCTGTGTTTAACAGAGAGATGAGTCTAAAATTTTGTGGGATTTCTGGAGGTTTACCTGGTTTTGGGATAGTCACTATGACTGCTTCTAACATTTCAGGTGGGAAATGACCAGTTGAGAAGCCTGATTGTAAAGCTGCATGTAGGTGAGGAAGAAGTATGTCTTGGAACGTTTTATAGTAACAATTCGATAGACCATCTGGTCCAGTATGGGCTTCATTTTAAAGGTATTCCTTATGTGGTAAAACTGATGTTACCTTCATTTTGTGGTCCAGTTCTAATATGGCAATATCATATTTGTATATTTTTTTCTTGTGTTTTAATACTTTCAAAAAAAAACTTTCAAACACATAGCCAAATTCTGACCCATATAACTTTTTTATATTTTTAAAATATTTATCTATGGAGCTGTGTTAGGGACAATTTTTTGCTTGCTGTAGTTTTTAATGTTGCTATTTTGAAGTGTACATGACTTTTTGATCACTTTTTATTTAACTGTTTTGGGAGGTGGAGTGATACAAATAATGACGAATTGGCCATTTTGATTTTTTTTTCTATAATGGTGTTCATCATACAGCATAAATACATTTATATTTTTATAATTAGGGCATTTTGGTATAAACTGGTGAAAATGATCTTTAGTAGAGGTGAGCGAGTAGTGTTCGATCGAGCCGGTATTCGATCGAATACTACGCTATTCGGCATACTCGATTTCAATCGAGTATAACGGCGATGGCGCACTTAGAATTTGTTTCCCCTCCCACCTTCCCTGGCGCTCTTTTTCCACCAATCACCATGCAGGGGGGGTATGACAGGCCCGCGGAGCACGCTGGCAGCGCGAAAACGGCGTCTACATGGATTGGCTGGAAAAACCATGTGACCTCGAATATTAAAAACTCAGCTCTTCCTGCTCGTTCGCATATGCTGCGTGAACTTAGTCAGGGACAGAGGCTGGAGAAGGGAGAGATAGGTTTTAGCTGTTGGACAGGCAGGAGCGTGATTAAAAGCCCTTATCAGGGCTACTATAGTGCAGTACAGTGATAGCTTTACTACAATATACACTCTGCAGAGAACGGCTGCTGTATTCAGGGATAGCTGCTGGAGTAGGGACAGAGAGAGGCATTAGTGGTGTATTAGGTGCTCTGCTACATACCAAACTATATTTGGCACTACTGTTCTGCGTTCTTTTTGGCTGCAAAACCCTGTTATATACCTAGTGTGTATATGCACCATCTGATCTGGCAGTATACGGCTATGAATTTTTTTTTTTTTTTAAATACAGTTTATTTGGCTCTAGTGTTCTGGGTTCTGTGTGCCTGCAAAACCCTTTTTGTATACCAGGTGTAAATACCCACCGTCTGACCTGTTAGTACAAGGCTGTGTACCTAGAAATAAAAAAAAAAAAGGCCTTTTCTTTGGCACCTATACTGTGCGTTCTCTTGCAAAATAATTTTATATACGTGGTGTTAATACCCACCGTCTGATCTGTTAGTACATGGCTGTGTACCTAGAAATATAAAAAAATAGGCCTTTTCATTGGCACCTGTACTGTGCGTTCTCTTGCAAAATAATTTTATATACGTGGTGTTAATACCCACCGTCTGATCTGTTAGTACACGGCTGTGTACCTAGAAATATAAAAAAAATAGGCCTTTTCATTGGCACCTGTACTGTGCGTTCTCTTGCAAAATAATTTTATATACGTGGTGTTAATACACACCGTCTGAACTGTTAGTACACGGCTGTGTACCTAGAAATATAAAAAAATAGGCCTTTTCATTGGCACCTGTACTGTGCGTTCTCTTGCAAAATAATTTTATATACGTGGTGTTCATACACACCGTCTGATCTGTTAGTACACGGCTGTGTACCTAGAAATATAAAAAAATAGGCCTTTTCATTGGCACCTGTACTGTGCGTCCTCTTGCAAAATAATTTTATATACGTGGTGTTCATACACACCGTCTGATCTGTTAGTACACGGCTGTGTACCTAGAAATATAAAAAAAATAGGCCTTTTCATTGGCACCTGTACTGTGCGTTCTCTTGCAAAATAATTTTATATACGTGGTGTTAATACACACCGTCTGAACTGTTAGTACACGGCTGTGTACCTAGAAATATAAAAAAAAAAAAGACTTTTCATTGGCACCTGTACTGTGCGTTCTCTTGCAAAATAATTTTATATACGTGGTGTTAATACCCACCGTCTGATCTGTTAGTACACGGCTGTGTACCTAGAAATATAAAAAAAATAGGCCTTTTCATTGGCACCTGTACTGTGCATTCTCTTGCAAAATAATTTTATATACGTGGTGTTAATACACACCGTCTGAACTGTTAGTACACGGCTGTGTACCTAGAAATATAAAAAAATAGGCCTTTTCATTGGCACCTGTACTGTGCGTTCTCTTGCAAAATAATTGTATATACGTGGTGTTAATACACACCGTCTGAACTGTTAGTACACGGCTGTGAAGGCAAAATATTGTAACAAAAAAAAAAAAAAATGCGGAGGGGGGCTAGCGGAATCAGACGTGGACGAGGACGGGGGCGCGGAAATGCTGTTGGGGCCTTGTTGAAGCCAGTGGGGATACAATGCGTGCTGGTGAGGGTCAGCCAGGATCCCACTCATCCAGAATCCCTGCCTTTATGGGACAGTTAAGCAGGGGGCGGGTTACACCGCTGTTGAGGCCTGAGTAGGTTGAACAGGTGGTGCAATGGATAGCCGATAGCGCTTCCACACAGTTGTCCACCAGCCAGTCATCCACACAGTCTCACTCTGACCCTCCTTCCTCCACACCTGGCCAACAGAGTCATCCCACCATTGACCCCTCCCAGGAGCTCTTTTCGGGTCCTTTTTCAGATGTGCCGGAAGAATCCCAGGAGCTAGCAGAGGAATTTGTTTGTAGTGATGCCCAAACACTTGAGTATTCGCCATCTCCTGCTGATGTGGACCCTGAACCAGCATCTGTTATCATGAGCGATGATGATGATGAGACGCAGTTGCCATCAAGGGAGGCTGTTGGAATGTCCAGTGGGCAGGAGGAGGAGCAGAGTGAGGAAGTGGAAGAGGAGGTGGTGGATGACGAAATGACCGACCCCACTTGGCCAGGGGTGATGTCCAGCGGGGAAAGCAGTGGAGAGGTGGTGGTCTGCGCAGCACCGAAAAAGGCAGCAAGAGGCAGAGGGATGTCCAGAGGCAGAGGGATGTCCAGAGGCAGAGGGATGTCCACAGGCAGAGGGATGTCCACAGGCAGAGGACAGTCCAGACAGAGAAGTGAGGCCACAGCCAGCAGGGCCGAAGCTGTTCCCGGCAGCGGGCAGTCGCGCGAAGCTCCCCCATCGAGGCCTCGTACTTCTGTGGTGTGGAGATTTTTTAATGTTTGTGCGGATGACAAACTGAGCGCGGTTTGCACACTCTGCCACTCAAAACTGAGTAGGGGCTCTGAGAAGAGCAATCTGACCACCTCAGGCATGCGGCGTCACTTGGAAGTCAAGCACTGGGCTGAGTGGGAGAGAGCAAACGCAATACAACCTGCGCAAGGTCTTCCTGCCACTGCCTCTTCCCCTTTATTGTGTGCTGCCACTGCGGTCCAGACCTCCAGCCAGGACACCTCCACATCTGCCTCTGCCTCGGCTACTTTGGGGCCTTCTCCTTCAGCCTCCCCTTCCCCCGCATCTTCGCCTGCACCTTCACACTCCTCGTCCCATCAACTGTCCATCTCGCAGGCGTTCGACCGCAGGCGGAAGTACGCCTCGAGTCACCCCCAAGCCCAAGCCTTAAACTGCCACATCTCCAAACTGCTGGCCCTGGAGATGTTGCCGTTTAGGCTTGTGGAGACGCAGGCCTTCCGCGACCTGATGGCGGCTGCCGCACCTCGCTATTCCGTCCCCAGCCGCCACTACTTTTCCCGGAGTGCCGTCCCCGCCCTGCACCAGCACGTGTCGCGTAACATCAGGCGGGCCCTGAGGTACGCAGTCAGCGCAAAGGTCCACTTGACCACCGACTCGTGGACAAGCGCTTGCGGCCAGGGACGCTACATCTCTTTGACGGCACACTGGGTGAATGTTGTGGAAGCGGGGACGGGGTCGCAAACAGAGACGGCCTACCTACCACCCCCGCCCAAGATTGCCAGCATGGGTTCTGATAAACCCCCCTCCTCCTCCTCCTCCTCCTCTGCCTTAACATCGCCCTCAGCCGCTAGCTGGAAGCGTTGCAGCACTGGCGCGGGGAGACGTCAGCAGGCGGTGCTTAAGCTCATCAGCTTGGGCGACAGGAAGCACAGCGCCCCAGAGGTGAGGGACGCCATACTGCAGCAGACGGAGATGTGGCTGTCGCCGCTGCAGCTAGGACCAGGCATGGTCGTGTGCGATAACGGCCGTAACCTGGTGGCGGCTCTGGAGCTTGCCGAACTCAATCACGTACCATGCCTGGCCCACGTTTTTAATCTGGTAGTCCAAAAATTTCTAAAGACTTACCCCAACCTGGCAGAGCTACTGGTGAAAGTGTGGCGCTTGTGCGCTCACTTTCGGAAGTCAACTGTAGCTGCTGCTAGCTTAAAAAAACTCCAGCAACGCCTCCATTTGCCTGAACATCGGCTGTTGTGCGACCTGCCGACTCGCTGGAATTCCACCTATTCCATGTTGGCCAGGGTGTGTGAGCAGCAGAGAGCATTGATGGAGTACCAGATTATGAATCCACGCGTGCCTCCAACTCAGCTCCCTCAGTTTGCCAACCACGAGTGGCCATGGATGGCAGACATATGCGATGTACTGCGTATCTTTGAGGAGTCCACCAAGAAGGTCAGCAGCGAGGACGCTATAGTGAGCGTAACCATCCCGCTCCTATGCGTCCTTAAAGAATCGCTCATCGCAATAAGGGAGAACGCATTGCACGCAGAGGAGACGGGGGTAGGAGGAGACGCAACGGAGCTACACAGTCAGACCACACTTTTGTCTGCTTCTCGGTGGCAGTTGCAGGAGGAGGAGGAGGATGAGGAGGAGGAGGACGACGTGGAGGTGGCTGTGGAAGAGGAGGAGGATGCTGGCGGCGAGGGTAGCAGTCAGGCTGTGTGCGTCCCATTGGTTCAGCGCGGATGGGGCGGAGAGGAGGCGGAAGAGGAAGAGGAGGAAATGGCAAGTGATCCTTCTGGTGGGGGCAGTGACGTCATGCCTATTCAGAGTCTGGCACACATGGCTGACTTCATGCTGGGCTGCTTTTCCCGGGACACACGTGTTGTCCGGATAGTGGAGAACAAACTGTACTGGGTCTTCGCACTCCTGGACCCCCGGTATAAAGATAACGTCTCCTCTTTTATTCCGGTAGAGGAGAGGACGAATCGATTGCTGGAATACCAGAGGGAACTCGTGCAGAACATGATGGAGATTTTCCCACCCACCATCGCTGGCGGCAGAGAGGAGAGGGTCTCCCAGAGTCCCACAACATCGATCAGGCCCACAGCCACCAGGGGAACACTCTCCAAGGTGTGGGACACGTTCATGGCACCCCCTCGTGCAACTTCCATCACTGCGGGGCCCGCTATCAGCAGGAGGGACAAGTATCGGCGGATGTTGCGGGAGTACCTGGCAGACCGTACCCCTGTCCTCCCCGATCCCTCGGCGTCCTACACTTACTGGGTCTCCAAGTTGGACACGTGGCTGGAACTGTCCCTGTACGCCTTGGAGGTGCTTGCCTGCCCTGCCGCCAGCGTGCTATCAGAAAGGGTGTTCAGCGCAGCCGGGGGCATTATAACCGATAAGCGCAGCCGCCTGTCAACCGACAGTGCCGACAGGCTGACGCTGATCAAAATGAACAGCAAGTGGATTGACCCGGACTTTGCTTCTCCAACAGTGGAAAGCAGCCAAAAGTGAAGTGCCATCTGTATGAAGTGCCATTTCCTCCTCCACCTCCTCCTCCTTAACCGCCGTAGAATTGCTCCGTAAAAAAAAAAATATATATTTATGGCTCACCTCTTGGGCCTACAAACAATTTTTAAGAGGTCTCACCTCTTGGGCCTACAAACAATTTTTAAGAGGTCTCACCTCTTTAGCCTCCACACAATTTTTAAGAGGTCTCACCTCTTTGGCCTCCACATAATTTTTAAGAGGTCTCACCTCTTGGGCCTCCACATAATTTTTAAGAGGTCTCACCTCTTGGGCCTACAAACAATTTTTCTCATGGCTCACCTCTTGGGCCTACAAACAATTTTTAAGAGGTCTCACCTCTTTGGCCTCCACATAATTTTTAAGAGGTCTTACCTCTTGGGCCTCCACATAATTTTTAAGAGGTCTCACCTCTTGGGCCTCCACATAATTTTTAAGAGGTCTCACCTCTTGGACCTACAAACAATTTTTCTCATGCCTCACCTCTTGGGCCTACAAACAATTTTTAAGAGGTCTCACCTCTTGGGCCTCCACATAATTTTTAAGAGGTCTCACCTCTTGGGCCTACAAACAATTTTTCTCATGGCTCACCTCTTGGGCCTACAAACAATTTTTAAGAGGTCTCACCTCTTTGGCCTCCACATAATTTTTAAGAGGTCTCACCTCTTGGGCCTACAAACAATTTTTCTCATGCCTCACCTCTTGGGCCTACAAACAATTTTTAAGAGGTCTCACCTCTTGGGCCTACAAACAATTTTTATTATGGCTCACCTCTTGGGCCTTAATACAATTGTTAAGAGGTCTCACCTCTTGGGCCTACAAACAATTTTTAAGAGGTCTCACCTCTTCGGCCTACAAACAATTTTTATTATGGCTCACCTCTTGGGCCTTAATACAATTTTTAAGAGGTCTCACCTCTTTGGCCTCCACTTAATTTTTTCGAGGGCTCACCTCTTGGGCCTCCACATAATTTTTTCGAGGGCTCACCTCTTGGGCCTCCATATAATTTTTTCGAGGGCTCACCTCAAGCTAACTTTGCGCACTCATTAAAATATTTTCACAACAAGGACCTAAGAGCCCTCGATGGGAGAGCTTTGTGTGGGGGCCTGTTATAGGGAAGAGATGCGGCCCTGCGGGCTCTAGCCTGCCTTCTCCATGAGCCTCTGGCCAGCCCACGGCCTCTTCCTGCCTTTTGCGGTCCTACGCATCCCTCAACATCCCCACTGCTTTACCTGCTAGACATGACACTGGGCCAGGTCGGGTCACTGACTTCGTCATACTCAACCACCTCCTCTTACACTGCCTCACTTTGCTCCAACAGCCTCCCTTGCTGGCAACTGTGTCTCATCATCGTCCCTAATCATTTTACACTTTAGTGCCCGTTCCACACCACCATCAGCTAGAGATGGAGCTTGCTCCAGTGTTTGGGCATCAGAACAAACAAAATCCTCAGATAGCTCCTGCGATTCTTGCATGGGTGGGAACACTGGGTTGATAACATTGGGCAGGGTGGGAGGAAGGAGGGTCAGAGTGAGGTCCCTGCAGTTTCTGCAGGCTATCGACAAGACTGGACTTTGTGGACTTGACTGAGTGGTGGACAGATTTAAAAGGAGAATCTAGAAGGAGAAGGAGGGGTTTGCCGAGCTGTCTGTAAGGGTTGCGGAAATCCAGACAGAACCAAGGCCCAAAACTTGGGTGGGGGTAGCAGGTTTGCCCGTCCCCGCCTCCACAACATTCACCCAGTGTGCCGTCAGGGAGATGTAGCATCCCCGGCCTCAAACCAAAGTGTTGGTGGTCAAATGGCCTTTTGCAGTAACCGTGTTACTCGGGCGTGGATGATGTTTTGGGACATGTGCCTGGGCAAGGCAGGGATGGCACAGAGGGAAAAATAGTGATGGCTTGATTGCTTTCCCCCTTGCCTATGCCATCTGTGGTTGTCATAGGCAACGTGATTTTAAGGGGTGCAGAATTTTATCTTCTTTTTTGTCTAGTTTGGCTTGGGGTCCATGGCAATGTAGAGGAAAGAAGGTTTCCTTGTATGGTCTCACTTTACAGAGAGGTTACATTGTCTTTGGAGTGTATTGTTGAGAGGCTGTGATAGTGGCGTAATAGTGCGACTTGGGCGCGTTATATGCACCCAGACATGCTTCCCCTGCTGTCCCAGTTGCATTCCAGCAGTGTTGGCATCCTTTTCTGAGGTTTCAGGGTTGACTTGGTGACCTCCAAGTGGTCGAATTGAGATTTCCAAGTGGCGAGCATTTTTTTCCCATAGACTTTAATGGGATTCGATATTCAGTCGAATAGTCGAATTTCGCGGTCTATTCGAATCGAATTTCGAACTTTCGAATATTTCACTACTCGCTCATCTCTAATCTTTAGTTTTCTTTTTTGTTTATTTATTTTTAGAATGGGGAAAAAAGGGATTATTTTATTATTTTATATTTTTAACAATTTTTTTAACTTTTTTTAAAGTACTTGAACATGCTATCTTCTGATCGCTTGTCCCATAGACTGCAATGAATTACCGTTGCAGCCTATGGGACTACCATACAGCTCCCTAGGGACCATCGCTGTGGTAGTCTGGTAACCACTAGCGCACTCAAGGCTACCACAGAGAATGAACGGCTGGTTAGATCGCCACATGCCAGCAGCCCTGATGCTGTGATCATAATTTACTATGGCGGCATCTGAGGGATTAAATTTCTGTGTCAGTGTTTTATGGCATTGCTTCCGGGTATCTCCTGTATATATTCCATTCTCTGTATTTTGCTACCTAAAAGTAAAAATAAGACATTTTGCTAAGAATATTGATTATAAATGTCCTAATATTATCTTCCTAGCACTCTACAGTACCTTAAGCATGTGTTTACAAGGTTACTGCACAAGATTTCTGAAGGGAACCTCTGAGAAGAGCTTGCAAGAAGATAGTAAGGGCTTACATACCCTACAGACATATGTATCCTTTACAATAATGGCATCTATTGACTCTGTTATGGCAGCAATATCACCTATGTTGAACTGTTGGACTGTTGTGCCTATTTACTGTAGAAAACACCAATAATGTGCTTAGTATGTGACATGCTACTGCATGTAGATATGACACACTGTAATGTGGTATGAGTCAGGTGTAAGTGTGAGGATCCAGATAAAGTTTTGAGTAGCAACACCTTTAGCAGAGGGGAGCCTAAAGCAGGGCAATGGGACCATAGCACTTCCTAGCCTTCTCATCTATGAGCATTCACAGAACTTGTGAGAAATTGGGGCAGAATGAACAGATTAACTGGCTTGCTATAGAAAGAAATGCCAGTATTGAGGTAGTCTGTGAGTACATATAGTTGGGGTTGATAGTGAGTCACACCTGAGGGCTGTGAAATTTTTGGTGGGCTTATTTTGAAAATAACAGCACAATACATTTGCATTGTGGAATGTGTGGTCTCTTTTATTTCGGCAATATATTATAGTGGCAGTTTACAAATACGTGTAAACAATTTCGGCATATTAGCCTTCTTCAGACACTGGTAACGAGAAATAATATACAAGATTGAAGAAACTTGTGATACAACATGCTGGATGACAGTAACATAAATTATACATGTGTATATGAATCTAAAGACATCTCGGACCAAACATGGTCCAAATCTCTCTCTGTATGGCAGCCATTGGTTAGACATCAGGTGTTCATGGCACAACTAAGTCTTACAATATCAAAACAGAGATTGGAAAAGTAAAATAAAGTGAAAAAGCAATATCAGTGAGCATGAGCTTCATCGTTCCGAGTCCAGGTTATAGTCATGACGCTGGAATAGTGAACATCCTAGGGGTCTGTGTCCCAGAACATAAGCTATTTAACCCCTTCAAGACACAGCCAGTTTTCACCTTAAGGACCAAGCTACATTTTTCAAATCTGACATGTTTCACTTTATGTGGTAATAACTCTGGAACGCTTTTACTTATCTAATCGATTCTGAGAATGTTTTCTCGTGACATATTGTACTTCATGTTAGTGGTAAATTTGAGTCAATATGTTTCACCTTTCTTTATAAAAAAATTCCAAAATTTACAGAAAATTTGGAAAAATTCATAATTTTTGAAATTTGAATGTCTCTGCTTTTAAAGCAGATTGTGATACCTCATAAAATAGTTGTTACTGTACATTTCCCAGATGTCTACTTCACTTTTTGATCGCTTGGAATTACACTTTTTGTGATGAAGGTGACAAATAAAATTGAAATTTTTGGCACAGTTTTTTTTTTTTTACGGCGTTCACCTGAGGGCATAAATCATATGATATTTTTATAGAGCAGGTTATTACGGACGTGGTGATACCTAGCATGTATACTTTTTTTATATTTATTTCAGTTTTACACAATAAAAGCATTTTTGAAGAAAAATAAATCATGTTTTAGTGTCTCCTTTTTCTGAAAGCCATATTTTTTTAATCTTTTGGGCGATTGTCTTAGGTAGGGTGTCATTTTTTGTGGGAAGAGATGACGGTTTGATTGGCATTATTTTGGGGTACATATGTCTTTTTGATCGCTTGTAATTACACTTTTTGTGATGTAAGGTGACCAAAAAATGGCATTTTTGCTCAATTTTTTTTAAAATTTTTTAACGGTATTCACCTGAGGTGGTAGATCATGTGATATTTTTCTAGAGCACTTTGTGACGGACGCGGCAATTTTTTTAATATAAAAAAAAACAGTTTTTTTCACTTTTATTTACTTTTTACATTTGTCCCACTATGGGACTTCACATTTTCAGGGTTTGATCCCCGTTTCAATTCAGTACAATACATTTTGTTTTGTACTGAATTGAACTGTCAGCGTCTCACTGTGTGAGACGCTGACAGGTTACCTAGGAGACCTAGCCCTCAGGCTGGATCCCCTAGGCTTCCATACATGGCAGCTCCAATGCCTGTGTGAGGCGTTGGAGTTGCCATGGTAACTATCGGCCCCCTGCCAGCGCAGTGCGGGGGGCCGATGGGGTCAGAGGGAGCCCCCTCCCTCTCTCAGACCCCTCACATACCGTGGTCAGCGGTGATCGCGGCGTGTGAGGGGTTAATCCGCCGGCATCACCGCGCACAGCCATGCCGGGGGATGCAGCAGGGGCCTGGCTATCGGCAACAGCCGGGCCCGTGCTGCTGATCGGGCGGGTGCAGCTCCTGCACCCGCCCGATCCGATCACGTATATGCACATGAGGATGCGGCAAGGAGCCGCATTCACTCACGTACATGTACGTGAAAATGAGTAAAGGGGTTAAACCAGGCTAAGGAATCAATAAGAATGGATACTAGAGGCAAGAAGTATTATTCAGGTTCCCATGACTTACCTCAGCCGCATATGGAAAGGAGTGAAGGAAGGAGCACGTGGCTTTAACAGTGTAAGTAATTCCATTAGGCCTTGATTCTGTCACTGGGGTGAAATAGTGTTCTGATAGCACTGCTATAGGGGTGTCCACATTGCTTTTACATAAGTAATTCCATTAGGCCTTGTTTCTGTAATTGGGGTGAAATAGCGGTCCAATAACACCACTTTTAAGTTGTTCACATTATTTTATACCTAAGTAATTTTATTAGGCCTTGATTCTCTAATTGTGGTTAGATTGCAGTCTAATACTACTGCTTTTATGCTGAGAAGCAGTTTTAGATCAAAGCATAGCATATAGATGTGCGATCCAGGTCCACTTTCTGATATTTTAAAATACTTTTTCTACTTTTTTGCTCTTGTATCAGCACTCCTCTGATTTAGCCCAGGTGATTTTAATTAGCAGGAGACTGCATAAGGGTTAAATTCCTACCCGTTCTCAGTTGGAGGCAACCTTGTCTTGGTGAGTGGGCTTATGCTTTTTGATCAAAATGTATGCAAAGGAGCTGTATACTTTTTATTATGCTGAGAAGCAATGTTAATTATGCTGAGAAGCAGTTATAGATCAAAGCATAGCATGTTCTCTTTCTTTTTTCAAATCTTTTCCAACTGCCACTGCAGTGACCAGGGTTGGGGTGGCCCCAACGCTATGCTGGGTCCCCCGGACACCTTCAAGGTGCCACCACTTTTTGCTGCTCACCAGAAGGGATGGTAAGTCGTGGTGCACCCCAATGGTAAATAAGTCAGGAGAGTCAAGGTCTGCAGTTAACCAGTGTGCTTCTTTACTGGAGGAATTCAGGTGCAAAACAATACAGGCGAGGCATAATGCTGGCTTCTGCAGTCTACTCTCTGGTAGAAGAAGGATTTAATGCCGAGGGAAGGCCTGAGCTAGCTGTCCTTCTCTCTCAGAAGGCTCATACCCTGGCCAAAGGATGGTCCAGGTTTGTAGCTCAGGAGTCCAGGTGGCTCCTTGGTCACAGGGCTGGTGACCCATGGTCTGTGGCTCAGTATCCCCATTTCTGCATCTTCTTCTGGTCACTCATGCAGACTGGCATGATTCTCCCCTCCAAGCATTGGTCCCTAACTGCAGAACACAGGGGGCTCTGGCTGCTCTTTTATATACAGTTTATAGCTAGACTGGAACCTTCTAGTTGTAGCGGTTGAGTCAAGAATCTCAGCACAAACAGATACATTGTTTGAACTCCCGTCTGGCCTAGACTTACATTACAGTTTCAGTGATACTCAATGGCAATGACACAGCAGTTTTTCCAGACAAAAACAAGTTTCCAGATATAACAACGGAGACTAAACCAGAAATTCAAAAGGTCATTCTATCTGGTTTTGGTGGTAAACAAGTCTAGAATTTTCCCTTCAAAATACGCTCTTCTTTAAAGCCTAAAATACTCGTGGAAAATTACCAGCTTCTTCTTCAAAGTCCCAAAGGTCTCTCAGTATTCATTAGCCCTCTCCACAGAGCCTTGTAAAGACGTTTATAACTTTGCATAGAGGAAAAAGGGGCAAATGTCCACAACTGTCCAGACTTCACAGTACCCCTGCTCCAGGGCACTACACCACTGTCTTGTGCTGTTACTGCCACTGCTATTGCCTCCCCACCCCCCGTCACTCTGTGACGGGGCCACTATGTTAACTCCTCATACTGTTATCACCTTCCACACTCTGTGACTCCACATGCTGTTGCCACCCTCTCCACTCTGTGATGGGGCAACTATATTGACTCTTAATGCTGTTGCCACCCACACCACTCTGTGACTGGGCCACTGTGTGCCTCCTCATGCTGTTGCCACCCTCCCCAATCTAAGACTGGACCACTGTGTTGACTCCTCATGTTGTTTCCACCCTTCCCACTCTGTGATGGGGCCACTATGTTGACTTATCATGCTGTTGCCATCCTCCCTACTCCGTGACTGGACCACAATCTTAACTCTTCATGCTGTTTCGGCCCTTCCCACTCCATGAAAGGGACACTATATTGACTCCCTCACCACTCTGTGATAGGGCCACTATGTTGACTCCTCATGCTGTTGCCACCCTCACCACTTTGTGATTAGGCCACTATGTTGACTCATCATGCTTTTGCCACCCTCCCAGAAGAACTGGAAAATGAAAAACACAACAGATCCTGTCTTTGGAGAACCCATAAGGCCTCTATCACACAGTCAGTATTTTGAATAAGGATTTGCTTATGATTTGGCCAAAAGCAGGAATGTGTCCAAAACACAGAGGACATGCAGATATTTCCATCAAATGTTAGATCTGTTTGGACCCACTCTAGTTTTTACGTTACCAATACTGATGCATAGAACTGACCAAATACTGACCTTGTGATAAAACAAGTCTAAAGAAATAAATTCTTGCATGCAGGACTTTTATTCCATCTGAATCAAACCGATTTCAGAGGTAAATAGTAGTGTTGAGCGAATATGTTCGACAGAATACACTATTCGGCCGAACATGTCGTTGCTCAGTACCACGCGGTATTCGGCCGAATATTGCGTGTGCTCGAGCGCCATGCTTGAGTCACCTCCCCGCACGCTAATTAGCCAATTAGTGTGCGGGAAGGTACTGGCATTCACTGTAATGCCAGTAGCCATGTTAGCTACTGGCATTACACTGATTGGATGGCCGGGAACGCGTCATCGGGTGCTATAAAGCACCCGGTGACCTATGACAAGCGCATACCGAGTCAGGGACAGCTGCTGCATGCAGGGACAGACAGTGTAGGCAGAGAAGCACGCTAGGAATCACTCAACAAAGACCCAAAAGCCCTTTTAAGGGCTATTATATCTGCACAAACCAATATTTTATTATTTATGGGGTGTTTAAAGGTGATTAAAATAGCACTAGATGGCCTGCCATTAATGCCACATGCGCTGCTGCAGCAAGGAGGGACATACACTGTAGGTAGAGAAGCACGCTAGGCAGGTATAGAAATCGCTCAAAAAAGACCCAAAAGCCCTTTTAAGGGCTATTATATCTGGCACAAAGCAATATTTTATTATTTTTGGGGTGTTTAAAGATGGTGAAAATAGCACTAGGTGGCCTGCCATTAATGCCACATGCGCTGCTGCTGCTGCTACATGCTGTAGGATACTCTCTGTATACTATATAATTGACATACTTTGGTATAATTTCTGCTGTTAAGCCCGCAGGACTTCTTTTGCGTCTTGCTGTATAACATTTGCGCAAGGAGGGACTTGGGTAGGGATAATAGAATTTCTATAGGCAGGGTAAGTATCATTGTTCAAAAGACACAAAAGTCCATTGTTAAATCCTTCTGCATTTTTATTTTTTTTGGTGGCAAAAAAAAACCCCTGTCAGTAACACTAGGTGCACAGCGTATTGGAATCATTCAAAAGACTATATAGATGACACACGTTGTTACATTTAATACCGTTAATTTAGGCCGCAGTTCCTCATTTGCGTCTGCAGTTTAATTTAAGCAAGTAGGGAATTAAACTATAGGCATAGGATTTGGGTAGGTAGAAAGATTGTTTCTGTTCCAAAAAGACCAAAGTCCATTGTGAAACACGTCTGCTTTTTTTTTTTTGGGTGGCAAAAAAAACCCAAGTGTGCCCTGTCAGTAACGCTAGGGTGCACAGCGTATTAGAACCATTCAAAAGTCTATGTAACTGACATCTGTTGTTACATTTAATACTGTTAATTTAGGCCGCATTTCCTCATTTGCATCTGCAGTTTAATTTGCCCAAGGAGGGAATTAAACTATAGGGACAGGATTTGGGTAGGTAGAAAGATTGTTTCTGTTCCAAGAAGACCAAAGTCCATTGTGATATACGTCTGCCTTTTTTTTTAGTGGCAAAAAAAAAAAATAAGTGTGCCCTTTCAGAAATGCTAGGTGCACAGCGTATTAGAACCGTTCAAAAGTCTATGTAGCTGACATCCGTTGTTACATTTAATACCATTAATTTAGGCTGCAGTTCCTCATTTGTGGCTGCTCTACAACGTTTGCGCATTCAGAATATTGGACATTCGTTTACATTTTTCTGATCATACAGTTAATAAAAATCTGCACTACTGTAGTTGTGAACAAGTTGCATATGTACTATACAATATGCGCAAGGCGAGCACTAAGGGAAGGGGAAGTGGGCGTGCTGCTGATGGTGAACGCAGAGGCCATGGCTCTGAGTGCAGTAAAACTGTGCCTGCTTGCAGAGCCCAAGAAACAAAGTCATCCAAAACTCCTAGCTTCATGTCATAGTTTGCAGGGCGATGCAAGACACAACTCTTGTCGCCACACCAGTGCGAGCAGGTAGTCGGTTGGATTTCAGCTGATAATGCTTCCAGTCGGTTAAGCACCACCCCCTCTTCCACAAAGTCCAGTCTTAGTAGCCAAGAGTCTGGGCAACCGCATCCTCACCCTGATCCTCCTTCCTCTCACCATGCAGAGTCTGGGCAAAGAACTAATCCCACATTTGGTGAGTGGGACATGAGGAGATATTGTGCCCTGATTCCCAACCTTTTGAGCAAACACAGTCTGAAGAAGATGAGGGTGGGGACCGGCAACTAGCGTCTCACGAGGTGGATGATGATGATGAGACACAGTTGCCAATAAGTCAAGGGCAATTAGTGTCTCAAGAGGTTGTGGATGAGGATGACACGCAGTTAAGACAGGTTCTTGTTATTTCACCATGTCAGGAGGAGGACCAGAGTGAGGATGTGGAAGAGGAGGTGGTGGACGATGAAATAGCTGACCCAACCTGGGAAGGTGGCAAGCGAGCGAGGACAGCAGTACAGAGGGGGAGGGATCCGCAGCAGCGCAATAGGCTGGAAGAGGCAGTGGGGTGGCAAAAGCGAGAAGGCAGTCCACCCCAAGCAGGCCCGCAACTGTTCCCCAGAGCAGCCCCCTGCGGCAAGCTCCCTTGCCAAGGGTTAGGTGTTCCGCAGTCTGGCAGTTTTTTGAGGAAAGTGCTGACGATAAATGTATTGTAATTTGTAACCTATGTGGTACCAAGATGAGCAGGGGCGTAAACACCGGCAACCTGACCACCACCAGCATGATCCGCCACATGTCAGCAAAGCACCCTAAAAGGTGGGCCAAACGCCTGGGTCAAAGATCTGTGTCTGCAGGTCACACCACTGCCTCCTCTTCCCCTCTGTTACCTGCTGTCCAAGACGCAGGCCCAGATGCCTCCCACCCTGCACCTGGACCTTCGCAGGAAACATCAGCCAGCATGTCCACTTCAATGTCCCAGCGCAGCGTTCAAATGTCCTTACCCCAGGCATTTGAACGCAAGCGCAAATACCCTGCCACTCACCCATAGGCCATAGCTTAAAACGCGCAACTTTCCCAGTTGCTGGCCCTGGAAATGTTGCTGTTTAGGCTGGTGGACACCGAGGCCTTTCGCAGCCTGATGGCAGCAGCTGTCCCTCATTACGCAGTCCCCAGCCGCCACTATTTTTACTGGTGTGCCATCACTGCCTTACAACAGCATGTGTCCAGAAACATAACCCATGCCCTGACCAACGCAGTTACTTGCAAGGTCCACTTAACAACTGACACATGGACAAGCGCTTGTGGCCAGGGACATTACATTTCCCTGACGGCACACTGGGCGAACGTTGTGGAGGCTGGGAGCGAATCGTACCCTGGGATGGCACAGGTGCTACCCATGCCAAGGATTGCGGGCCCTACTTCCATCCGGATTTCCGCTGCCACCTACAGTAGCAGCTGCAACCCCTCCTTCTCTTCCTCCACCTCCTCCTCCACTTCTTCCCATGTAGAATTGCCATCTTGCAGCACCACTCAGACTTCTGTTAGTAGCTGGAAGCAGTGTAGCACAGCAGTTGGTAAGCTGCAACAGGCCATGCTGAAGCTTATTTGCCTGGGTGACTGTGAAGATGTAAAATGTTTTGCTGTATATTTAAGTGATGTTATATTTGTAACCTTGGTTGTGGTATATGAATTCCCCTGGTCTGACAATCCACCTGTGTGAATGCTGTTTTTTCCTTGCTTTTCTCATTAGGCTGGCCACCTAATGCTCTCAGTTTTCCTTACTTTTTTGGTTTTGCCAGCAGGGAACAATGCACCAGAACTAAGGAAATGTTCACAAGATTGTGCAAGTTATATGTTAAAATAATTGTGATTTTGTGTTATATATTTTACTTACCTGTATTAGTGCAGCTGCAGCAGGATTTGTCTGCTCTGACCATATAAGAGGCAGGCCAGCAGAAACTGTGGTGTTTTATAGGGAAAGCTGCAAAGGATTGTGGGAGTTCCCACATGTATAAAAGGACTCAATGGAACTCATGGTTAGATGAATGTGGAGAGCTGTGCTGTCAACACCATATAACTCTGTAGGAAGACAACTGTTGTACAGAGTGGAACTGTTTTTTTTAATGTAAAGTTTTTTTTTATGTTTGTTTTTTTTGCTGCTGAAAATAAACACCTTTGGATTATTTTTGAACAAAGGCTTGATTGTCCTTTTGGAAAAATCCCACGCTTCACATATGGTGTCAGAAGTGGGATTGTTTTGAGTATTGCTCCAAGTACTCATATTTATAAAGGAGTTATGTATAAAACCCGTTCCTTGGATTTTAAAAGCAAAGGGAGTGCAACTGTAAAAAGAGCTGCTGCAAGACATCTCAAACAAATGGAAAGCCGAGGAGCCATACCTAAAGTCAAACAGAGGGCACAGGCTGATATAGAAGCTGAGGAGCTAGGTGCTGCTGCTCTTCCAACCGGGACAAGTGCTGCTGAATCTCCTGAAAAGACTTTATCCATGAGTGTTGCTGACCTGATGAAATGGCTAGCTATCCAGCAAATTGAGGCAGATAAAAAGACACCAGGAGGAAGTCAGGAGATACCATGAACAAATGCAACGTCAGGATGAACGCTGGAGGGAACGGTTCCACACACTCAAACGGGAACAGCAAGCGGTTCCACCTCCTCATCCTCCACCTGTGACTGTCTCTCCTTGGAAAGATCTTCATATAACAAAGCTTTCTCCACAAGATGATATTGAAGCGTATTTAACTACGTTTGAAAGAATTGCAAGTACCTGTCAGTGGCCTAAAGACCAATGGGTGGTAAGACTGGCACCGTATCTTACTGGACAAGCCCAGCTGGCATATAGCCACATGAATATGCAGGATGCAAAGGACTATGACTTGATTAAAGAGGCAATTTTAAGGCGATATGACATCAGTGAAGAAACCTACAGACAGAGGTTTAGAGAACTCAAGTACAGTCACAGTGATAGTCCAAGAGAGGTGTTCACCCGCCTACAGGATTTGTATGCCAAATGGATGAAACCAGATGCCAAAACGACTGAACAGATCAGTGAAGTGATTATACTTAAACAGTTTCTACAAATTCTTCCACCTGATGTCAATGCCTGGGATAAAAAACAACGACCCAAAAATGCTGATCAAGCTATTTCCTTGGCAGATGACTTTATCCTTGCAAAGAGGGACTTAAGCAAATCTGCATTTGGACTATCTATACCACCCAGAACTATCTCTGGAGGGAGAGGTCAAGAAGGCAGGACTCCATTTAAAACTGCTACTGGTGACAAAATGTGCTATATTTGTCAAAAGAAAGTACATGCAGCTATGTTTTGCCCAAGAAGAAGTTCTAAAGGCCCAACATCTGCATCATTCTTGGCATGTAGTGACTTTGTCCGGCCTATTCAAATTAATGTACATACTGTGGATGCTTTACTTGATTCTGGCAGTAAACTAAGTCTTGTTCAGGAGGATCTGACAGAGTTTGCTAAAGTACCTATTACTTGTGTTCATGGAGATACAAAAAATTACTCCACATCAAATGTTAAACTGCAGTTGGATGAGAAATGCTTTACCATGCCAGCAGTTGTGGTTCCTGAACTACAAGTACCAGTGATCCTTGTCAGAACTACTCCTGGATTCAAGGACTTGCTAATGGAGGAAAGACAGTTGTCTGCTATGACTACAAGAGCTCAAGCAAAGACAAAGAAGAAATCTGAGACCCTGGAGGACATTTTCCCATTTCATGATGACATCATTGAGCTGCCATCAACAAAACCTCCAAGTGTTCCAGATCAGCAGGATGTCTTCAGGAAAAAACTTCCAAATGAAGGCAAGTATATTGATACAGGACTATGGGACACTGATATAGCATCTGAGCAAAAAAACAGGACATTGACTTATATACATTGTATGAGAAAGGCTTAATTAACTGTAAGAGGGTTGAGAAAAGTGATAAGAAACCTGCTACACCCTTTTTCCTAGTTGAGGATAGAATTTTGTATAGAGTGTGTAGTCATCCAAAGACAGGAGAGCAAGTACAACAATTGGTTGTGCCAAAAAGGTTTAGACCAGAAATATTTAAACTGGCACATGATGTTCCTATTGCTGGTCATTTGGGTTATAAAAAGACATTAGCCAGAGTACTTTCTAGGTTCTATTGGCCTGGTGTGTATGATGAAGTAACCACTTACTGTCGTAGTTGCCCAGTATGCCAGTATACTGCTTCCGCCTCAGCTAAAGCAGAACTGATACCATTGCCAGTGATAGATGAACCATTTAATACAGTTGGTATGGATATTATTGGTCCACTAGAGAAGAGTTTCAAAGGTAACAGATTTATTCTTACCATAGTAGACTACTGTACTAAATACCCTGAGGCCATTCCTATGCGAACTGTTACTGCTAAAAGGGTGGCAGAGGAAATGTTGAATGTGTTTAGCAGGGTTGGATTGCCTAAACATATCCTGACTGATCAAGGCAGTAATTTTACATCAGCTTTTTTGTCAGAGGTGTATCAACTTCTTGGTATTCAGTCACTTAGAACCAGTCCATATCATCCACAAACAGATGGATTAACTGAGCGGTATAACCAAACTTTAAAAAATATGCTTAGAAAATTTGTACGCAATGATCCTAAACAATGGGACAAATGGTTGCCTTTTCTGTTGTTTGCCTATCGTGAGGTTCCACAAGAATCTACAGGGTTTAGCCCATTTGAATTGTTATACGGGAGGCGACCTAGAGGGCTTTTGGATGTTATTAGAGAAGTCTGGGAAGGTAAAACTGGAAAATCAGAAAAATGTGGTAGAGTATGTGTTACAAATGAGAGAAAAACTGTCAAAATTGATGCAGGTAGCCCATGATAATGTCCACAAAGATAAAGTTTACCAGAAGAAATGGTATGATCAACATGCTAGAAATAAATCTATCAAAGTAGGTGATAAGGTTCTCCTCTTACTTCCTAGCAGTGAAAATAAGTTGCTAGCAAGGTAGCAAGGCCCATATAAAGTTGTCAGAAAAACAGGTCCTGTAGATTTTGAAATTGAAACCCCAGATAAAAAACAAAAAAGTAAGGTTTATCATGTAAACTTACTGAAACGGTTTGAACCAGAGGTTAATCCAAAAAGTAATACAGTTTGTACTATTATTACTGAGTCTTCACAGGATATGTCTGAAGAGATTTATGATTTGTTAAAAAATCATGCAGAGTGGTCAGATGTTACTCTGAATCCAAAACTATCTAAGGAGCAACATTGTGACCTGAGGAACCTTATACAGTCGAGTTCACATGTTTTTGGTAGTAAACCTGGTCATGTATCTTTGGTTTGTCATGAAATTAATACTGTAGAACATGCTCCAATTAGACAAAAACCTTATCGAATACCAGAAAGATTAAAGTGTATTGCAGAAAATGAAGTTAAAGAAATGCTTAAACTGGGAGTTATTGAACCATCAAAAAGTCCTTGGCCTTCACCTGTAGTGATGGTCAGAAAAAAAGATGGAAACATAAGATTTTGCATAGATTTTCGAAAAATTAATGCCATCTCTAGTTTTGACAGTTATCCAATGCCACGCATTGATGATCTCATTGACAGCTTAGGAAACGCAGCTTACATTTCTACCCTAGATTTATGTAAGAGTTATTGGCAAATTCCTCTTGATGAGAAATCAAAAGAGAAAACTGCTTTTGTGATGCCCAGCGGTCTGTATCAGTTTAAAACCATGCCATTTGTGAATGTGCTGCAGTATGAACATAAAATCAATAATTAAAAAGGTCATATTGGCCCAGAGAACTTCATCGGACCTCACGTGGTTTGAACAGCTTTTGAACCAGAGTAAACCCCCAACCAAAACTAACATCTAAAATAAGTAAGAACTTGCTAGAGGCAGAGTCTCCTAGCTCACTCTACTTCATTAAGGAATGGGAGAGAGATTTGGGCCAACAGTTCAGTGCCACTGACTTAAAGAACATACTACACGCACCTAAGCAAACATCTAGATGTATAACTATTCAAGAAAATGCATATAAACTGCTCTCTAGGTGGTACCTTACCCCAGACAAATTGCGGAAAATGTATACAACTACATCTGATAAATGCTGGAGATGTCTAACCCACACAGGGAATTTTATACACATTTGGTGGTCATGCCCCAAAATAGAGTGCTTCTGGAAAGAAGTGTTCTCGCATATTAGGAAAATATGTGATCTAAGCGACAATGTTTTTCCTTATTCGCCTTCCACGGCTTGGCTTTCTTTATTATCTGCTGATATTACCTCAGAGGTAAGGAACCTGATTAGACCCTTGCTGGCGTGTGCGAGGCTGCTCATAGCACAGAATTGGAAATCTGCAGATGCCCCTTCCATTACACAATGATCACATAAGGTACATGAGGTGGCCAGACTGGAGGAGCTATCCTATTGGGAACTCCGAAACCATCTGAAATATGTTAGGACCTGGCAGTCTTGGTTGAAGGTGACAAACAGCACACCGCCGCAGAGCTATGGCATGGCATAAGGGAACAGGCTAAGCTGTGGCTCTCGACAGTCAACCTATAGCCAGGAATGGTTGTATCCGATAACGGCCACAACTTGGTAGCTGCTTTGGAGCTGGCCAACCTCCCATACATACCATGCCTGGCCCATGTATTCAACTTAGTGATTCAGCGGTTTATGAAAACCTACCCCAATTTGCCTCAGCTACTGGTGAAGGTGCATCGCCTGTGTGCCCATTTCCGCAAGTCACTGACAGCTTCAGCCGGCCTGGCAACGCTGCAGCAGCGCTTGTGGTTGCTGGCTCACCGACTGCTGTGCGACCAGAGCACGCGATGGAATTCCACCTTCCACATGTTGAGCAGGCTTTGTGAGCAGCAGAGAGCAGTAGTCGAATACCAGCTGCAACACGGTCGGCGCCTTTCCAGTCAGCTTCCGCTCTTCACAAGTGACGAGTGGGCATTGATGTCTGACCTCTGTGAGGTGTTACGCAACTTTGATGAATCTACACAGATAGTAAGCGGCGATAATGCCATTATCAGCGTAACCATCCCTCTTCTGTGTCTACTAAAAAGCTTGCTGTTCACAATAAAGGCGATGCTCTGCATGTGGAAGAGGTGTAAATGGGGGATGACCCTACACAGGGTGATAGCCAGACCACCCTCGATTTGTCTTCTCAGCGCAAATTGGAGGAGGAGGAGGAGCAGGAAATGGTTGCCAACGCTACACAGGGTAGCCATATCACGTTTACACCATCTCTTCGGCGTGGATGGGCTGAAGAGGAGGAAGAGGATGAGGAGGATATTGAGAGTTATGCTCCTGGTGGGGAGATCGAAGCCTTGTCTGTTGGGACTCTGGCACACATGGCTGACTTCATGCTATGCTGCCTTTCCCGTGACCCTCGCGTTATATGCATATTAGGCAACACCTATTACTGGTTGTTCACCCTTCTCAAACCCCGCTACAAAGAGAACTTCCCATCTCTCATTCCTGTGGTGGAGAGGACAAGTAAAATGTTACAATACCAGAAGGTCATTGTCGAAAAATTGCTCCGCAAATTTCCATCTGACAACGCTGGTGGCAGAGTACGTAGTTCCTTGGCCACCCGAGGAGGGGAGATGAGGGGAACACACAGCAGATCCAAGAAAGGCAGGGCGACACTCTCCAAGGCATGGGACAGTTTTATGGCACCCCGCCGGCACCCTCACCCTGATGAGCGGCCTAGTGTGACAAGGAGGGAAAAGTTTTGGAAGATGGTAAAGGAGTACGTAGCTGCTGACCGTGTCAACGTCCTCAGCGATCCCTCTGTACCATATAATTATTGGGTGTCTAAGCTGGACACGTGGCACGAACTGGCTGGCCTGCCCTGCCGCCAACATTTTGTCTGAGCGGGTATTTAGTGCCACTGGAGGCATAATTACTGATAATCGTATCCGCCTGTCAACTGACAATGCTGACAGATTGACGCTTATCAAAATGAACAAGGCATGGATTGCCCCTGACTTCTCTACTCCACCAGAGGAAAGCGGCTTAACATGAAAGAACCTTAAATGTGGCTTTTAGGGTGTATTGAATACACTGTATTCCCATGTACTCCTTCCTCTTCTTGTCCTCTTCCTCCTCTTCCTCCATCATATGAAACTGCTTATTAGGCTGCCCTCGAAGTCCACCAGCTGGGACAGCACCCTAATTTTTTATCCGGTCAGTTCTCCAGCTGGGCCTGCACCATAATTTTTTAGCCGATCAGCTGACCTGCAGGCCCTCAACCATAATGTTTTACACGCTCAGCT